>JASANA010000159.1:0-11298 GCA_030248095.1 Ptycholaimellus sp. GST1_10
TGACAATTTCTTGAATTTTCTTATTTTTCTAAAAGTTGATTGTCTTGACGGAAAGGTACCTTTGAAGGAACTGCTTTTGGTGATGTCCAAAGTGATGGCATCCTGACTCTTGTCAGTTTTGAGCGTTTCTGTCAAGTTTTTTTAGCTTTGATGAAACCTGTGATAGGCATGGAGATACAAGTGAACCTTGAGCGTTGTGGCTCTGGTTGGTGGGTGGTGCCTTGCTGGCAGGGGAGGGAGAGCCGGTGTGGGCTGTGGGCGGTGTCGCCGGTGAGGGAGGCCCTGAGGCTGAATCTATTGACTGCGGCGATGCGCTCGCACTGCAATCCATAGATTCATGGATCATTGGCCCTACTTACCCTGGCCAGGAGGCACTCTTCCTCCTCTTGAGCTGGAGGCCCAGAGGTCGGAAGGCTTTCCAGGTCGATGATGTTGAAGGCGGCTGGGCTCAGCTCCCAAGTGAGGGAATGAAATTATGGCCTAGCAACTGTCTTTATATACCCGTAATTCTTTGTTTTGACTTTAATTTAAGTCATAACATTTAGAATCTCTGAGAGCGTGCTAAATAGATCATTAACTGGTAATTTGCTGAAGACACAACATAATTTCCTTTTTTATCGCTATGCTGCAAAAAAGTGTCTTTTTGATTTCATTATAATATTTATTATTTTATAAACCACTTTAAATTTTAAGCGATTTGATTGGAATTCATTTTATTGTCAAAAACGTTGCGTGAATGACTGAAAGGCTAACTTTTTTTGTAGATTTTGTTGCACATGAGGAGCCAATCCACTTTGGACATGAGCTCCTTGGATGAGTAGAGGTAGACGGTCGGTGCCACCAGCCAAGTGGGTACTTGGACGGTTGTCTTGGTGGTTGAAGGAGCCTTGTCGGAGGGGGAGTTTTGCGCAGAAGTGCCGATTTGGCGGGAAATGATATCTACTGAAACTAAAGATTCCCCCAATGATTGTGCTGAGGTCTGGGGGTCTGATGGCAAGCAAGGATATTTATTCTCACCTTCCATCAAATATGGGCCTTTGAATCAGGATGAATTATTCATCGTGAAACATCGCCTTTTGTAGTTATGACTAGCGCAGAAAAGGTTGCTTGCTTACCTAGACCGGTGGCAAATCAGGCTGATTTCCCAGACGTTGTCGATTCTTGAGCTTGGAGTATAGGTCAACAAGATTGTTAACAAAAGTATACAGCTGGTTTGCAAATGAAAGGTAGGGTGTTGCTTGGAAAAGGAATTCAAAGTTGAAGGGCATTTCTTATTAGAACTTTTGGGCATGTATTTTGCTGGCCGTTTTAGTTGACGCCTAGTTTGGAGGTGTGGTGAGGGATGAGTTTTCTAGGCATGGCCTAGCCTCAAGGACACTCCTAGACGCTTCCTATTGTCGCCTTAATGGCCGTTCATGGCTTTGCTCCCAAAGCTGGCCTGGGAACTTCTGCCAACCGATTTGCCATGTTTGGAGGGCTAAGAATGTTCTTCTGATCATACCTTTTCTGGCCATTTTGATTTGGAGTTGGCAGTGAAACCTTTATTGGATAAGCAACTTTTCTATGTTTAACCTGGATTTCAGCATTATGTGCGTGAACATAAAGCTGCCCTAAGATAAACTTTGATTGCATTTGCTTGCTTTGTAAATTCACGATTTGCTACCGAAGCCTTGCTAACATATCGGATTTAGCTTTGACGCCTGTCATTTTACAAGAATAGCAAAACATTAGAAACATTTTGTTAAATGTAATGGTGGTTTGGAAACAACTAAGGTTGGCTGACCTTGGTGATCGTGCGATGAATTTGCTCGCAAATGGTTGATTTATGAAGAAAAAAGGAACCAAGAGCACATCAAATTCATTGCAACTTGAGAAAAGTTCTACAAATGCGAACCCTTTATGGGTGATGAACTAATATTTCACAAAATTTTTGAAGCAAGTAAAAGTGCTTTTCTTTGTTCATTATTTAGTTGTTAACGGTTGAATTTTGATAATTTTGGTTAGTTTCTTGTTCAAAATCGAAAAAATGCAGAAAGATGAATTTTGAAATAAGTCGGGTGAAAAGCCTTTTTACTGGAGTTCACGGCGCCCTATGACGCGCCACAGGACTCCGAACTCGTTCATGTGCTGGTTGTAGAGCTCCACATGGGTGGCCAGTTGCCGCTCTACCCAGGAGAGCGTCTGCCAGAGCTCCTGTCGAAACTCTGCCTTTGAGTAAGGCTGGTTTATAAGTCCGCGCTGGACGAGGCAACTATTAGTGTTTCTTTGACCATTTTTGACCTATGTCATTTCTGTGAAACATCACAGCTTGCTGCTAATTTAGGTAACGGGAAAATGAGGAACCTTGGCTGCGTAGACATGGTTCCCCTCCCTGGGTGCAGTGAGGCGGACATAGTGGGCATGGAAACCACACCGGAAGACAGTGCGGGTGGCGCCCGCTGCCCAGCTTCTGAGGTCGGCGTAGTCCCTGATCACCTCCAGCTTGCTGTTCTCTGTCAATATGCTCAGTTCAGCTTGATGAGAAACATGCTATGCTTGTTTGGAATATCAAATTGTCAGCATGACTGTGAGTAGGATGCGGAAGTAAATGAGAACCGTCGATCTCCTTGCGGTAGGTTCGGTAATGGTTGAACTGCAGCTGCAGTCCCACCCAAAGGTCGGTGGCAAAGCCGCTGTTGATGTTGGCCAGCCTATGCCAGGGAGCCGTTCATTTTCAATCATTTTCTTAGCAGAAATGGGGCTAACTGGATGAGCTGCTGGTTGAGTTGGTTGGTGAGGTGCTTGAACTGGGTCTTGAGCTCCTCCAAGTCTGCGCACTCCTGCGCCTCTCCAAAGGGGTGCTGGGGGGCCGGCATTGAGGAGCAGCACTTGTGGTTGACAGGGAGGGATGGGGCTGTCCTCCCTGGCATCAGAGTAATGGTCGCTTTCGAGGGTGGCGTTGGGGTGGGAGAAGTGGAACTGGGAGCCTCGTAGAGGGGGAGCTGGGAGAGGGCGACACCCTCATCCCCGTCCTGAGCCTCTGTGGACAACAACAGTGCCAATCTCCATCTCTGGGCTCTCTTTATTGATTTCTGACTGGCTAAAATACCATTTTTTGAAGACATGCTCTATTTCACTTATTGCAGAAAATTGCAAAAAATGGGCTATTATGGTTCCGCGAAACTGCACCTGAATGGATTGGGCTCATAAACGCTTAACGAAACTTGCGGTTTCTGCACTCTCTCAGGCAGCTGTTGTACAGCTTGGTCTGGCTTCAGGAAAATGGCTGCGGAAGGTAATGAGAGTGCTGTGTTGTGGGGATACTAGATCTGCCTCTGTAGCTAGTGTGCGGGAAGGTGGGGCTTGTGGGGGGGGGGGGCGATTGAGGGGCGTGGCAGTGTTGCTACTTATGTGGCATTGCCCTTTCCCAGGCCATAATTGCAGGAACGGGCCATGACGTATCGCTTGGGTACACTGCTTGCTCTATGAATTGCTAAATGCAAATTTCGAGTCAGCGCTGCCCTCTCTGAGGCTGTGCTTTTTGCCTTGTGAATATGGATGGGAAAAGACGGATCAATTGCATTACACTAGTTCCTTGGGCAATAGTTTGACAGACGAAACATCTCTTGATAGGGTTTGATGGCAGATGGGTTCTTGCCTACAAGACTTTTGTCTAACTGCGTTGCCTTATAGCAGTACATATGGAAATTTGGGATGTTTCAAGCAAGACATATATTTTATTAATATCCTTGTGCACTTTGATGGGCGTAGCTAAAGTTAGCCAGATATTCTTTTTCAACTGATTGTGCTATGCTTAATTGCATAAAAGTATTTAGTCTTTTCACGTAGAATCAATCCTTTTTTAATTGTAGCAATGAAACTAAAGATTATGGAATAAAGTTGGAGGTGAACAAAGGAGGGAAGGGGCTTTGTTGGCTAGGCCTGGAGGTCACTGCCGAACACGTCGTAGAGATGCTTGCCCTTCTCCATGTGCTCCTTGTACCGGCTGTCTTCATAGCGCAGCCCGCGGATGGTGTTGTCAATTTTCGTCCAGAGTCCGCGGCCTCCATCCCCGCCGCCGCTCGACCACCTTGGGCTCATTTGCATTGATGAGCCGTGGAGGAGGGTGTGGTGCCTTTTGCTGCACTTGAAGCAGGGCTTCTCCAGGCGGCAGAAGCGGCTCATGTGTCCCTCTCCGAGGCACTGGAAGCATCGCTTGAGCAGGCGGATCTGTTCCTTGCGCTTGTCCGGGTCCACAAACTTCTTGCAGTCCGCCGCCCTGTGGTCCTTCTCAGAGCAGAAGAAGCACCCCGTCGATGGCCTCCTCTCGTCCCGGTCCGCGCCCGCCTCCTTCCTCCTCTGACTTCCGCTCCCAGCCTCAGGCTTTCTCGCCCCCGCCAGGAACGCTGCCGCTTTTGCTGTTCCTTCCATACCCGCCTGGTGCCGTAGCAGGTTGATCTCTGCCCGGAGCTCCTTCACCAGCTCCTTGATTCCCGGCACCGGCTTCAGGTTGCTCCTGATCCTCTGGTGTTGGATGAGTCTCCCTAGCTCCACTGGGACCTTGGTGAACACGTTGAAGGCGTAAGCGTCGATGGCCTGGTCTGCGACTCCCACGTTGCCCAGCCGGTCCACGATGTCCGTCACCGCATCCATCAGCCCCTCCAGGCTTGCCAGGTCACCGTCAAACGCTGACTCCAGCCCACCCAGCTTCCTGAACAGCTCGGCTTGGATCAGGTCCTCCCTCTTGTAGTTCTGGTCCAGCGTCTTCACCGCCAGGGCGAAGTTGTCTCGGTCGTTGGGGTCCAGCTGTTTGATCTTGTCCTTCGCCGCGCCCTCCAGGCTGTTGTAGAGGTGATAGAACTTGTCCCTCTCCTGCAGCTTGCTCTTCTCGAGGAGGTTGGAGATCCAGTTGCGGTGTCTTGGGTACTCAGAGATGTCCTTGCCAGAGAACTTCTCGATGGTGTGCTGGATCTTTGGCAGGGCTTTGCTCGCTCTGGATCTGGAGCTGGATCTGCTCCTTCTCCCGCCGCCGACGTCGATCCACCCTATCATCCCCGCCACTGCTCTGATAAGCTCCGCCGTCGCTCCCCCTTCCGGCTCTGCTCCTCGGCTGGGGTGGCGGTGGTAGGACGGGCTTCTGTCGTGCCTTCTTCCCGCTCGACGCCATGCATCGCTGAAGCGCTCCCAGTCGCAGCCATCTCTCCACCCGCGGCACCGGTCATCGTCCCCATCATCGTCGTCACTGCTACCGCCGCCGCCGCCACCGCTGCCGCTGCCGGCGCCTCCTCGGCCAGCCCCGCCGCGGCCTCCTCCGGCCCGCTCACGGTGCTCCTCTCCCCCGCCGTCGCGCTGGTTGGCTCGTCCGTCCCCGGCGTCGCCATGCCTCCCTGGCTCCCTTTCCTGGCCTCCTCCCGGGGCTCCACCCCGGCGGCCGTCTGGGCCTCCGCCGTCCCGGTTGGCACGCATGCCGCCCGGAACTCCACCCCGATGGCCGTCGGAGCCTCTGCTGCCCCGGTCGGACTCGGCCCCGTACATCGCCCTCGCCCATGGGCCTCAAAACTGTCCTCGCGCTGGCGTGTCCGGTTGGATGGGGCTTGGAAGGCGTCACCTCTCCGCATCGGCCCCTGGAAGGGGAACTTTACTTCTGACTTGTGCTCCTGCTCTTGCAGGAGCCTTTCTCGTCCTCGGAGCTCTCCGACGTCCCTCTGGCGCCCGCCTGGCTCCTCCCATCCTCCCTGCCGGGGCCGCGGTACTTGTACAGCGGCGGCCAGTAGCGCCGCCCTCCGCCCAGGGCGATGCCCGCATGGTAGGCAATCTCCTCCAGCAATGCCGGAGGGCACCCAGGCATGAAGGTCAGCTGGCAGATGGGGCAGAAGTAGTCGAAGTCGCCGGCGCCCCTCAGGTTGTCGTTGAAGATGGCGGCCTCCACGCTGTCCCAGATGCGCTTCCTTGCCAACCCCGCCGGCACCCACATTCGGTCCAGCCCCGCTGAGCAGAACTTGCACTGGCATCTGACGCAGCAAACTCTCCTCTTGTCGTGGTAGCCGGTGGCGTTAATGTCGCAGTCGGCGCAGCATTGGTCCACCACGTCCTCCGCCTTGGACTTGTACAGCGTTGCCATACCCTCCGTCCTTGAGGGCCTTCCTTTCTCCTGCACTCGTCGACTCTCCTCTCGTCACTCCCCCACTCCTGCCAATCCACGCAGCCCCCACCCACTCAGGTAGGTATTCAGGGGGACCGAATGGGGGGCGGGCTCAGCTATCGGGCTGTGTGCCCGCTGTGTGCGCCTGTCTAGACGATGTTGTAAGAGTCCTTCCGCCGCTTCTCCTCCTCCCCTCGCGCCTCCTCAACTCTCCCCACACACTTCCTCCTCTCCGAAAAAGAAGGACCACCGAATTGGGACAGGCTTAACAAACAGCCAGAGGCCCGCAGAGCGCAGAGTTGAAGAGAGGGTGAAGATGAAGAAGTAGCCACCGGTGCCCTTGTAGCCCGGCTGTTCCAGGTCGCAGTTGAAGGTGAGGACCTTGCAGGTGATGTCCCCGCTCCTCCCCACCTTGCGCGCTCGCTCCCGCAAGACGCGCTCAGGCTCCAAACTATCCTTCATACTGACTTCATAAAGGCCCGGTCGCCCGGGCTCAGGCTTCCACAGTATGCATTGGACGCTCAGGACAGCCGGCACCTACTCGGAATACTACACATTTCTCTACTGATAGTGGAAGTTGCCATGCTTTGGACCATGCACTCAGTGCATCCAGGCTGTCTTGGAGGTGGCTCTTGGAGGTGGAGGCAATCCGCACATCGTTCGCGTAGAACCAGCAGCTGATGCCTGGCATTTGATTCAGAATCCATGCAAGAGGCAACATGTAAACGTTGAATAGGATTGGGCTGGATGCTCCTCCTTGGATAATGGAAGAGCCTACTTTGTGGGCGGTGGATAGGGACTGCTCCACGTGCACTCTGAAGACCCTCCCGGTGATGAATTGGTGGAGCCAGGATAGAAGGTCTGGGCTGAAACCGAGACATGAGCAGATGTGGGATAGTTTGCTGTGAGAGACTCGATCGAAGGCCTTGCTGATGTCTGTGTAGACCACATCCATGCTCTGCCCCAAAGCCAGCTCTTCCCATAGGAAGGAGATGTAGGAGAGGAGGTTGGAAGTTGTGGAGAAGCCCATCCTGAAACCATGCATGTTTCCTGGAAATATTTGAGTATGCTCTAGGCCAGTGCGAACGTGGTAGGCTAAGATTCGATCCCGGATTTTTGATAATGCAGGCAGGAGAGTGATTGGGCGCTATGAGGAGACTGCACTTTTATCACTTTTGCGTTTATAAATTGGGAAAACTGTGCTCTCTCTCCACTGTGATGGGAAGCAGTTGGAGCTTGCGCAGATTTCGAGAAGGAGGAGAATGGGGTATGCTAGTCCAGAGGCACAGTTGCGAACAAAGTGAGGTGAGAGACCATCTGGGCCACGAGAGAGTTTGGGGCTGAGAGAGGAGTATGCCTTTTGGATGCTGTTAGTGGAAAGTGGGATTTGGCCAAGAGGGGCGCGGGGTGCAGGCAGGCAGTGATTTGCAGGATTGGCTGGGGGAAAAGGAGGATGCGTGCAGGGGAAGGGTGGAGGCAAGGTTCCATCGTCCTCAGAGAAAACGGCTTTGAAGGCTGCAGCAAAAGCTTCTGCCTTGTCTACACTAGTGGTGAGAGGAGAGGGAAGGGATGGTAGGCAGAGGGCAGGAGGAATAACGTTGGCCTTTTTGGCAGTCTTTGCTGCATGCAGACGGAAAACGCCCAGCCGCTTAGCCCCAGGCTTCCCTAGGATCTTCCACTCCTGTGCAGCTACATCAAAGCGCGCAGCTTGCTTAAAAAGCCGGCAGATGCGCAAGTAATTCCTACGCTTTGATCTTGATTCTTTTCTATGCTTGTATAGCCTATTGCGCGTGGCTAAGAGGCAGAGGGAGGAGGGGCGGAGGAGGGCTCTTCTGGAAGCAGTGCAAGGGAGGCCGCGACTGTGTTGGGCATACTGGCACCATCCGCGACAGCCCAGCTGGACGAACTGGGAACTGTTCATGATGGTCTGGCACTTTCAGTCAGTCCGTTCGCCATGCTCCTTCTTCCCCGCCAACGCTGGCCAGATACCCTCCATCGCACTCCCCGCCCATCTCTGCCTCCCTTCATCCTCTCACATCTCTCATCCTTCTCTCATCCTTCATTCTTGCTTTTGTGGAAGTAAAGAAAAGAGGAAGAGAGTATGGGTGCTACAACGTAGTCGGAGGGTTTGAGGGCCATGCGTATGGGCATGAGCTGCTGCTCCGCCTAGCCTGCCTTCATCACCAACCTTGTCTGCACCACTGCGGAGGGCTGTAACTTTACCATCCTCCTTCTGCCTTTTAATTCGGGGGGGGGGGGGTGAGTCCGCCTGCTAATGTGGGTGTTGAGGAGGAGAGGAGTAACAGGGCCTCCTCTGGCTTTGTGCAGCCCTTCTCTAACTCTCTAATTGCTAGCAGTCAGCAAATTTTGCCATTTCAGCCATTTCATCTCAGCTGGCCTCTCGAATTTCTGGCTCCGTGCTGCCCTCTCTCTCACTCTCTAATCTAAATGGCTTTAAAGGCACAGTGCCAAAAAAAGCAGTGTCTCCAAACTCAGTTTTCTTATGCTGCTATAATAGATGACGGCTTAACTAAGGGACAAGGACAATTGGTTTGTCCCAATGCCACCCTGAGTCTTAGCTACACCACTTCAAAGTTGCTAATTTTAATCGTCACAAATAAGCTCTGAAACAATCAAACGAGAAACAATTGGGGCCATGTGAGCAAAGCGGAAGCACGGTCCCCTCTTAGCCAAGGACCAACCCTATTACGGCTTTTGAAAATATGAATCAATGCCATTAATGACATGGGCATGTTACAGAGCTGTGAGTAGGCTCAATGGACGCAGCAGACACAGAGCTTTAATTAAAAAAAAATTGCCAAATTTGGTTGAGAATTGGGCAAGTTATGGCCAAAAAACTTTTTAAATAGTGTCCGTCCATTATCCGTCTGCCATGCGCCGTGCGCCGTCCACTGTACGTTCTGCTCGGCATGGGGATTGGCAATATCTGGGGCTCCAGTCTCAACGTCACTATAGTATATCGACCCTGGAGGGTGTCATGGTGCCTCCAGAATTTTGATTTTCGGCCTCCTTTATGCCGAAATTGAGGTTGGAAAATGGATTGAACATAAGGGGGGACCCTTACAAAAAATCTAAAATCTTGAATAACTTTTTCTAGGAAGCTCGGAGGGAAAAAACAAGCACAGATTCGGAATCCTGGCAAAAAACTACACAAAACTTGCCTATAAAACATTAAAATTTTGAAAAAAATTTTTTGACCATTTTTGACAATTTTTGGGTGCACTGTAATAATCCTAAAAAAGATATGCTGCCCAGTGGCAATAGTTTAAGTGAATTTTGAGTCTAGATATGAAACCTGCTCAAAAAATAGATACGATTTGATACCAAACAACCATAGGTGCAAATCTGGTCTTCATGGGCTTCTACCAGGCCATGGTGTACAAGCAGCTCATCATCAACTTCGTCTTGGGGCATTTTAAAGGGTTTTTGGCCTCAATAACTGCACCATAAAGGTACATTGGGATGTAGATTACGAATCTTTTGTCCATTTGCTTACACATTGTCTTCATGGGCTTCTACCAGGCCGTGGTGTACAAGCAGCTCATCATCAACTTCGTCTTGGGGCATTTTAAGGGGTTTTTGGCCTCAATAACCACACCATATAGGTAAATTGAGGCGTAGATTACGAATCGTTTCTCCATTTGCTTACGCATTGTCTTCTTGGGCTTCTACCCGGCCGTGGTGTACAAGCAGCTCATCATCAACTTCGTCTTGGGGCATTTTAAGGGGTTTTTGGCCTCAATAACAGCACCATATAGGTAAATTGGGGCGTAGATTACGAAACTTTTGTCCATTTGCTTACACATTGTCTTCATGGGCTTCTGCCAGGCCATGGTGTACAAGCCCCTCATCATCAACTTTATCTTAAAGCATTGTATTGGGCATTGGGCTGTTTATTGGCCGTTGGCTGTTCAAATTGGATGAAATTACTGAAATTGTGAATCTCCGCTTCAGTGTTTTTTCACTCTTAGCTGGTCTCTTTAGAAATGCTTGTAATCAAGTTAGCTTGGGCATTAAGGTAATGAAATTTATTTGATTCATCTTAGCATGAAACTAGCTTGGGCTCTAAGGCAATGAAATTAATTTTGAAACTCTTAACATGAAATTATACTTACAATATTTTGAACCTCTAAAGAGCTAAGAGAGCCCAGAAAATTTTGGTCACCTTAGGATGTATGTTTAGATAGAGATAAAAATAAACATTGGTTAACATTTAGAAAAACAATGAAAATATGTTGCAATAAAAATATATTATTTTGAAACAATAATTTTATTAGTTTTCCCAGCTTTTTGTTTTTGCTACCAGCAGCATTTGTTTAAATTATTTAAAGTTTTTCATGCTGTTCAAGTACTTTAACCTGCCAAAAAATTACAATATTACAAATGTCACTAGTATAACATGGGGCTCAAATCTAGGTAGCCAGTTGAGCCCATTTGTTGAACTGCCGCCCATGTGTGTAAGCCTAAGGCTAAGTTTAAACCTTAGTTTTACCTGAAATAAAAAAAAATAGCCTTAAATTTACCTACTGGGCCCAAAATTATAGCGATTTATTAGGGAAAATGTCAAAATTTCAATTTTGGCTTTTGAAATATCAGGCGACTAGGTTTGTGTAACATTGGGAAAATTGTCACTTTTATTGCTAGATTTGTGTTCAGCCTCAAAATTTACCTACTGGGGCCCAAAAATATAGCCATTTGTCAGGGAAAACGTTCAAAATTCAATTTCGGTATTTGAAACATCAGGCTTATAGGTTGTATAAAATTGAACAAAAAATCCAATTTTAAGGCCAGATTCGTGTTCCGCATCAAAATTTACCTATTGGGTCCCAAATTCAGAACAAATTACCAGTGGAACTGGCTAAACTTTTATTTTGGTTTTTGAAACATCAGGCTATTATATTTGTGCAAAATTGCAAGAAATTTTCAATTTGATTGCCAGATCCGTGTTAAGCATCAAAATTTACTTACTGGGACACAAAATTGGAGCGAAATTCCCAAAAATAACCGCTATTTCAGTTTTTGGGCATTGAAACATTAGGTTTCTGGGTCATAAGTCAATAACAAATTATTTTCGTCCAGCTCCAAAAGCAGGGCTTCATGCGGCCAACTTTTCCAACGTCCTCTGAAAAAATGGGCCAATTTTGTTGAGAAACCAT
>JASANA010000161.1:0-64083 GCA_030248095.1 Ptycholaimellus sp. GST1_10
CCCCCGGGGGGAGCCAGTTCGCACCCCCCGGGGGGGAGTGAGTTCGCACCCCCCGGGGGAGAGTGAGTTCGCACCCCCCGGGGGGGAGCGAGTTCGCTCCCTCCCGGGGGGTGTGGTTTTTCTTGCCCCTTTAGGGCCCTATGGCGACCAAAATGGCACTTGACAGCCCCAAGAGCCAGAATGCTTCCCTTGTCCCCTCGAACCACTGTGCGCACTGTGAATCTCTAAATCATTTGGTTTTTGTGGTTGTAATCTACATGTATTGTTTGTAGTAGCAAAATGCGCATGTTTGCAAAACTGCGCAAATGCAAAAAAAATGCCCTCATTTGTCCTTTTTCATGCTTCACCTTTTGTCGTACTATCAAGTCTATCATATCGTTTATCTAATCAGCACACAAAGAATAGTAGGTAAAATACGCTGCTCATTCATTCAAAGTTATAATGGGAAAAGTAAGTTGCTATTTTTATTTTCTTAAAGATCAACCAAGGAGAAGCCAAAAACTTAGTTGAACTGGTTTGAATGAAGAGGTTTCAGAATATTGTTGAGCGAGTTGTTTGACGACGAACCCTGCTACTCTACCCTGCTGCTACCCTGCTTCTCTGCAAGAAGCCCTGGCCTTTAACGCCGAGGTACGTTTAGTGCTGATAGGTTTGAAAGTGAGCATGTATGTATGATGTGTCATTGGCAATAGATGGAAGAGCCAGCGAAGAAAAAGAGAGCTCTGCCGAGCGAGGAGTATGCGTGGAGGAACATGTCGCGAATCTTGAAGCAGGCAAAAGAGGGCGTGTGGCAGAGCCTTGCCCGCCTGGAACGTGCCCTGCAAGCCCACGGCTCCATCCCTGTCTTCGGATTCATCTTCACCAACCCTCGAGGACAACTGGAGGTTTCCAGCTTTAGCTTTCCTTTCTGGGCAACAAGAGAGACTTTAGGTTCATGGCACTGAGCGATTTGTGGCCACTGCCCGGGCTTCTAACCTGGAGCAGCTGCTGGTGGCAAACGAGTCGGAGCAGGCAGCGAATGCAGGCAGCAGACATGAAAGGTAGGGGCAGAGAGAAAAGGGTTGCCAGTTCAAAGAAGCTATATTGGAAGGCATCCTTCGCTCCTGCCTCTGCTGGCCAAATGGCGGAAACGGCCTGTCTGGGACCCGAAGAAAGGACTGAAAAGCCTGGTCTTTGATGTCCTTGCCATCGCCAACGGAGGATCCCGCCCCAACTACTCGCACACGCCACCTCCCTACTGGCCTGCCCAAATGCCCTACAACAGTGAAGCCACCTTTCAGGTACACTATTTTCTGCACTCATTCTTAATCCTCAGCATTGATCTTTCAGCTGCCCCACCGGGAGTTTCGTACCTACCCCAAGCCCATCCAGTCCCCACTCTCCTTCTACCCCAGCCTGCCGCAGCTTCGCTCTCTTCCTGCCTATAAGGTCAAGCCAATCATATAACTCATTGGGCATTTTGTGCTTCATCATCGCAAGCTTAGGCTGATGGAAAGAAAGACGAGGATGACAGGTGCAACAAGAAAAGCCCTGGCCACCCCAACCTTACTCCAGGCATCCTCACCATGCAATGCCAGCATGGGATCATTTTGGGCTTTGACATTCTCCCATCACCCGAATCAGTTCAGTTTTGTTAGTTTAGGTCAATCAAAAACTATCCAAAAACTATCTAGGTACGCCACCCATTTGCTGCCATCTTCAGCAGATTCAAGAAAGCACCCAAGCTGATTGTCTATGATGCCAGGTGCCGCCTGCATGCCTTTGCCCTCAACCGCGAGCCCTGCTACTTCCGAAAATCCATCTTCATCAGCGATCGATTTCACGCCTACAACCACAGTGCCTGCGGTGCTGCCTACAAGGCACAAAACTATCCAGTCTTCCTACCAATCGCCAACCTCAATTCAGAGTGGGCTGAACAGAACAATTCCCGCCTAGCCCTATGCAAAAAATCGCTCAGCTACTGCAAAGGAGAGAACTTTGTTGCTGCCATCCGCTTCTATACAGCTCTGATGAATGCCAGCAAGGATGACCAATCCTGATCTATTTTCATACTTTGCTGCTGATTGACTTTAATTGGGCTGGCGCGAGGGAGCAAGGCGATCCGTCAGCGCCCAGCCCCTCTTTTCGACCCAGGTGTATGTTTTGGGGGTTATTGCTAGATCTCAATTTTGATAAGGCTCTAGCTCCTCACAGGAAGCTTCAATCTTTATGATTCTTTTTGCATTGGAAAGAGCAGCGTCGAATTAACCAGAACTCGCGAAAAATCGCCAAAAAGTATCAGAATGCTGGAGAAAATCACTCAAAACCATTTGTCCGAACTCCTTCTTCTTCTCCTTCTTCTTCTCCTTCTCCGCATCTATTCAATGGACGATAGTAGGTATTCATTTCTTCCCCACACCCCCCTTCCCCGAGCCCCTTGGCCTCATGTATTTATTTATTCATAGCTCTTCAGTTAAGCTAAGGAGTCATATGCACCAGTGGTGTAGTGGTGTAAGCGATTGGGTAGATGGATGAAACTGGTAGGTTCGAATCCATCTCAGGCATTCATTTTTATTTTTGCATTTTTAAAGTTGAGAAAACAACTGGTACCATCGCCAAGCCAAAAGTAAAGCTCTTTTCTCCCAAAAATCGAGTGCACTGATCATAAGTTAAGAAAATTTTGCAAAAAAATTTTTGTTTGACAGCAAGTTTGCATTGTATTATTCATTTTCGAATATTTTATTTTCATTATATTTTTTAGACGTTTTTTTTTTATATGGAATAAAGTTTTGACAAAATATATAACCAGCAATATAAAATTTGTATTTATACATTTTATGCTATATTAAAAGTGGAAGAAATATCTGATACCATCGGCAGGCCAAATGTAGGACTCTTTTCTCCAAAATTTGCAGTTGCCTGGAGTAAAAAGTCAAGGAAATAAATTTTCTACTAGTGGAATCTGCTGCGTCATCTGCATTTTGTTTTGGGCGCGCATGGAAAGAGACACTGAACTGCGCGCCAAAAACAAAATGCAACTGTCCAAGCAGCAGATTCCACTAGTAGAAAATTTATTTCCTTGACTTTTTACTCCAGGCAACTGCAAATTTTGGAGAAAAGAGTCCTACATTTGGCCTGCCGATGGTATCAGATATATTCTTTTTGACTACTGATGACAAAAGCAAACATTAAACAATCAAACAAACAATATCCACAAAGTCCAAGTGGTTCCTTGGAGACATGGTGGCTAGAGGGGTTGATAGGGACAAGAAAAACCACACCCCCCGGGAGGGAGCGAACTCGCTCCCCCCCGGGGGGTGCGAACTCACTCTCCCCCAGGGGGTGCGAACTCACTCCCCCCCGGGGGGTGCGAACTGGCTCCCCCCAGGGGGACCCCCCCGGCTCCCCCCCGGGGGGTGTGAGAACTTCCCCCACCATTCCTGATAAATTGAAATGGATGACAACCCCACTTTTTATAAATTTTGGCTCTCACAGAAAAGTTATTTCAAGAGTTTCGAAATTTCCAACGATTACACAACTTTTCTCAAAGCAATCGAGGAACTAAGAAAACAAAATTACGAGAATATTTCCTAAAGCAAGTTAATAACGAAGCCTTCTGACCATCTTTTGATGCTATCGTTATCGGCCGAAAAGACGAAGAAAGTTGATCGATGGAAATAGCCTGCCCCTAGAGATTAAAAACCTTCTAAATTTTTCAAAACCCACCGCCCCTACTCCCCTATTTTAGGCATGTTATAGTTGCCCTCAAGCTCGATATTATCAGCAGACACTCCACCTTTTTCTGGTCACATTAAATTGCAGCAATACATTTAATGAGCTTTTCTCAAAGCAATCGACTAAATATATGCCGCCGGCTATTTGGCTAAAAGCACATTCTTCGATTCTTCGCCCATGCTTCGGCAACGAAACGAGTATTTGTACATAGTCGGCAAATGTGGGCAATTTAGCTGAACTATCCCAGAAAGTGATCCCCTTAAAGACAAGCCTCTATGCGGTCTAAAGCCATGCTTATAAATAACCCTCTTAACTTCTACACTCTAGCCGAGCTCGACCATACGATTCTAAATGTTGTACCTTACTTTGGGTTGGCGAAAAGTCGGCGTCTTCTTCTACAATCTTTCTTATGTGAGGAAGTGAGTAGACATGAAGACGAATGAATAGTGTTGACAAGCTGGCAAATTGTCTGCTCAGGACACCATCTGCTTCAGTAGGCCACAGAAAGATTGAGATACTCGAAAGGCTACCACAACATTATATCACTAAGGCTTCCCAGCAACCTTTACTGACATATACGCCTTGGGTAGCCTGGCGTTGATTACCATAGCTTAGAGGATTGACAGGGCTCCTGTCAGGGGTTGACGCTTGTCTGTGAGCGAGATTAGAAGAAATCGCCTTCTTCTACGTGCATTTAATTATATGCCTTTCGAAGCGTTTTTAGAACGCAACATTTTTGCGCGGCCGCAGGCCGCCTGCCGCGGAGGGCAGGGCAGTCAGAGCTCCGGAGGCCGTAGGGCATGGGCGCGGAGGCCCCGGAGCGTAGCCTAGCATGCGAAGCATGCTAGGCGAAGCGTAGGGGCCGTTGCGACCATGCCCGGAGGCCGGAGGAGCTCTGGCGCCCTGCCCGGAGCGGCGGGCGGCCAAGGCCCGCTTATACAGTTACCCCATTTTTCGTCCGTCTGTCCGCATATATATATATATCTGGTACCATCGGCAAGCCAAATGTGAGTCTCTTTTCTCCAAAATTTGCAACTGCCTCGAGTAAAAAGTCAAGGAAATACAATTTCTAGTAGTGCAATCTGCTGCTTGGACAGTTACATTTTGTTTTTGGCGCGCAGTTCAGTGTTTCTTTCCATGCGCACCAAAAACAAAATGCAGATGACGCAGCAGATTGTACTACTAGAAATTGTATTTCCTTGACTTTTTACTCGAGGCAGTTGCAAATTTTGGAGAAAAGAGACTCACATTTGGCTTGCCGATGGTACCAGATATTTCTTCCACTTTTAATGTAGTATAAAATGTACAAATACAAATTTGATTTTGTTGGTTTTATATTTAGATAAGATTTTATTAGATTAACAAATAAATAATTAATGAAAAAAATAAACTTTTTTTTAAAAATGTAACACAAAGAAAAGTTTCGAAATTGAAACATACAATGTACATTTATTGGCAAAATAACTAATTTTTGAGAAATTTTCATTGGCAACACTCAGAGCAATCGATTTTTGGGAGAAAAAAGCCTTACATTTGGCCTGCCGATGATACCATTTTCTCAACCTTAAATACACCAAAATTAAATTGAATTTGTAAGATGGATTCGAAACAGCCAGTTTCATCCAGCTGACCAATCGCTTAGACCACTACACCACTGGTGCATATAGGTAGCTCCTTAGTTTAACTGAAGAGTTATGAATAAACAAATAATGCACGGAGCACAGGGACCCAGGGAGGGGGGGGATGAAATGAATACCTACTATCGTCCATTGAATAGATGCGGAGGAGAAGAAGAAGGAGAAGGAGAAGGAGTTCGGACAAATGGTTTTGAGTGATTTGCTAATGATTGCTGCAAATTTCTGGCGATTTCTCGCGAGTTTTCGTCAATTAGAAGATGCCCTTTGCAATGAAAAAAGAATCAGAGCAAATGGAGATTCCTGTGAGGAGCAAGAGCCTTATCAAAATTAAGATCTAGCAATAACCCTCAAAACATACACCTGGGTCGAAAAGAGGGGCTGGGCGCTGACGGTCGCTACGCTCCCTCGCGCCAGCCCAATATATATATATATATATATACTAGTAATATAGGTTAGTGGCCGCGCTACGCGGGGCCACCTTTCGCAGTTTCATAAAATCTTCCTTTTGAAATTTTTTTAAAAGTTGCATCCATTTAGAATATTTCAATACACTTTCCCATAGGCAGGCAAATTGCCAAATTGGTACCATAACCAGTAAACTCATTATTTTCAACATTTAATGTAAATAAATACCAAATATTTTGGAACCAGTTCAACCCCTCTAAAGCTTCCTTAAATATATAATTTTTATTAAATAGTTTATTAAAAACCATAGATTGGGGCCAATAATGGAACTTCCATACAAATATTATCGGTCAGGATATGAGCCAAAAAAGGTAATAGCTAAAGCTAAAAAATTTCACAAATTATTAATGTTCATTATCAAGGTCAACGCAATTTATTTGGCCTATAATGCACGATGGGCCTGTATAGCCTGCGCTGCAGAACCTCGCCTGGCCTTGCCTTAAATAATTATTTTATTCATCCAAAAAACATCGGACATCTGAGTAGGCCAAAAATCGAAAAATTGCCATCAGTCAATCCATTCTTTTTCAAATATTTCAATCTTTTTCAATAGTCAATCCGACAGAAAAAGTTAAAAAATGGAGGAGCTATGAAGTTTCAAAGTCAAAAAATGCCCAAAAATGGCAAAAATGGGCACGTTTTCAAATATTTCATGTTTTTAAATTTTTCTATACATGGAGCACCCCAAAAAATATTGAATAACTCCTCAAGAGCCATACATAAAGCGGTCATATGCCAAGATAAGTACAGAATCCAGGTAGCCCCGAGACCCCTCCCAAAATGGCATCACGCGTATATAATAAGATATGTGTGGTTCCAGAGACCGGACTCGACGGTTTTTCAACGAAATTGGCCCAAATTTTGCATGAAGGTCCGTCTGGGTGGTGGCTAGGAGGGTTTTTCTGGGCATGGCGTCATTTTGATTGGTTCTGGATTTATGACCAAAAAACCATGAAAATGGGGGCTTTGAAATTCGAAAAAGTGCATTTTACTATTAATTATTATTTATTATTATTGTTTAAACGCCTCAGAAACCAAAACTATAACATACCACTGTTACTGTTTCTTATTATTTTGAGAATCATTTTACTTCCTTATTTCATTTTATTGCTTAACAAGGTGAAAAAGGCCGCGCATCTATTGGCGATATCTGATAATACCTTGTGAACTAAACAGTGAAAAAATTGCACTGTCAATGCCTCCCAAAGGGCCGTCAAATATTGTGCTGGTTTCAGCTTGGAGCCATGTGCATAGTCAGATGCTCAATTTGGCCCAACAACTAAGATAAGCTTTCAGCCATTAGAGGTAACTTTGCAACAAAGAATTCGCAACGCTATCCGTTGAAGTCTATTTACCTCTGCTGGCTGTTCAGCTGATGCAAAATCTGGGTTTATGACCTATCGCTAAACTGCAACATTGATGTTGTGAGTAGCAGCACTTAGCGTGGATCATCTAAATGCATCTAGAGGAAGACAGTGAGCTTGACGACTTACACTAGCAAAGCCTCCCAAAGGGCCGTCAAATATTGTGCTGGTTTCAGCTTGGAGCCATGCGCATGGTCAGATGCTCAATTTGGCCCAACAACTAAGATAAGCTTTCAGCCATTAGAGGTAACTTTGCAACAAAGAATTCGCAACGCTATCCATTGAAGTCCATAACCTCTGCTGGCTGTTCAGCTGATGCAAAATCTGGGTTTATGACTTATCGCTAAACTGCAACATTGATGTTGTGAGTAGCAGCACGTAGCGTGGATCATCTAAATGCAGCTAGAGGAAGACAGTGAGCTTGACGACTTACACTAGCAATGCCTCCCAAAGGGCCGTCAAATATTGTGCTGGTTTCAGCTTGGAGCCATGCGCATGGTCAGATGCTCAATTTGGCCCAACAACTAAGATAAGCTTTCAGCCATTAGAGGTAACTTTGCAACAAAGAATTCGCAACGCTATCCATTGAAGTCCATAACCTCTGCTGGCTGTTCAGCTGATGCAAAATCTGGGTTTATGACTTATCGCTAAACTGCAACATTGATGTTGTGAGTAGCAGCACGTAGCGTGGATCATCTAAATGCAGCTAGAGGAAGACAGTGAGCTTGACGACTTACACTAGCAAAGCCTCCCAAAGGGCCGTCAAATATTGTGCTGGTTTCAGCTTGGAGCCATGCGCATGGTCAGATGCTCAATTTGGCCCAACAACTAAGATAAGCTTTCAGCATAGAGAACTAGAGGATTAACCATAGCATACTATAGTGTTATAAACACTGACGCATTAATTAATAGTCCGACGATGCCAACCGAAACATATTAGGCACAGGCAGTGCACAATTTCGAATGGTTTCTTATGTCAAAATTGACTGTTTAACATGTGAATTAATCTTAATCCCAGTAAAAGCTTGAAACATACGAGTGTCAGTTCAACTAGATTACTTGGAAAAAAGTCGCACCTCAGTTCAGACTGAATAGCAAATCAATGCCAGCGATTTTCAAGAAACTAACATCACCAACGTTCAGCTCAGGTCCCGTGCCATTTTACAGCAAAAAACCGCATCTTAAAAGCTTGAGGCCAGCTAGAACGACGCTTCAACATAAAATCACTTCTGAAAGGCTTCTGACTTCTTGCGTCGGCATATTTAAATTATTAAACAGACGCTTTCTCTCTAGTTCTCTGTGCTTTCAGCCATTAGAGGTAACTTTGCAACAAAGAATTCACAACGCTATCCGTTGAAGTCCATAACCTCTGCTGGCTGTTCAGCTGATGCAAAATCTGGGTTTATGACTTATCGCTAAACTGCAACATTGATGTTGTGAGTAGCAGCACTTAGCGTGGATCATCTAAATGCAGCTAGAGGAAGACAGTGAGCTTGACGTCTTACACTAGCAAAGCCTCCCAAAGGGCCATCAAATATTGTGCTGATTTCAGCTTGGAGCCATGAGCATGGTCAGATGCTCAATTTGGCCCAACAACTAAGATAAGCTTTCAGCCATTAGAGGTAACTTTGCAACAAAGAATTCGCAACGCTATCCGTTGAAGTCCATAACCTCTGCTGGCTGTTCAGCTGATGCAAAATCTGGGTTTATGACTTATCGCTAAACTGCAACATTGATGTTGTGAGTAGCAGCACGTAGCGTGGATCATCTAAATGCAGCTAGAGGAAGACAGTGAGCTTGACGTCTTACACTAGCAAAGCCTCCCAAAGGGCCATCAAATATTGTGCTGATTTCAGCTTGGAGCCATGAGCATGGTCAGATGCTCAATTTGGCCCAACAACTAAGATAAGCTTTCAGCCATTAGAGGTAACTTTGCAACAAAGAATTCGCAACGCTATCCGTTGAAGTCCATTTACCTCTGCTGGCTGTTCAGCTGATGCAAAATCTGGGTTTATGACCTATCGCTAAACTGCAACATTGATGTTGTGAGTAGCAGCACTTAGCGTGGATCATCTAAATGCAGCTAGAGGAAGACAGTGAGCTTGACGACTTACACTAGCAATGCCTCCCAAAGGGCCATCAAATATTGTGCTGATTTCAGCTTGGAGCCATGCGCATGGTCAAATGCTCAATTTAGCGCAACAACTAAGATAAACTTTCAGCCATTAAAGGTAACTTTGCAACAAAGAATTCGCAACGCTATCCGTTGAAGTCCATAACCTCTGCTGGCTGTTCAGCTGATGCAAAATCTGGGTTTATGACTTATCGCTAAACTGCAACATTGATGTTGTGAGTAGCAGCCCGTAGCGTGGATCATCTAAATGCAGCTAGACGAAGACAGTGAGCTTGACGACTTACACTAGCAAAGCCTCCCAAAGGGCCGTCAAATATTGTGCTGATTTCAGCTTGGAGCCATGAGCATGGTCAGATGCTCAATTTGGCCCAACAACTAAGATAAGCTTTCAGCCATTAGAGGTAACTTTGCAACAAAGAATTCGCAATGCTATCCGTTGAAGTCCATTTACCTCTGCTGGCTGTTCAGCTGATGCAAAATCTGGGTTTATGACTTATCGCTAAACTGCAACATTGATGTTGTGAGTAGCAGCACTTAGCGTGGATCATCTAAATACAGCTAGAGGAAGACAGTGAGCTTGACGACTTACACTAGCAAAGCCTCCCAAATGGCCATCAAATATTGTGCTGATTTCAGCTTGGAGCCATGCGCATGGTCAAATGCTCAATTTAGTGCAACAACTAAGATAAGCTTTCAGCCATTAGAGGTAACTTTGCAACAAAGAATTCGCAACGCTATCCGTTGAAGTCCATAACCTCTGCTGGCTGTTCAGCTGATGCAAAATCTGGGTTTATGACTTATCGCTAAACTGCAACATTGATGTTGTGAGTAGCAGCACGTAGCGTGGATCATCTAAATGCAGCTAGACGAAGACAGTGAGCTTGACGACTTACACTAGCAAAGCCTCCCAAAGGGCCGTCAAATATTGTGCTGATTTCAGCTTGGAGCCATGAGCATGGTCAGATGCTCAATTTGGCCCAACAACTAAGATAAGCTTTCAGCCATTAGAGGTAACTTTGCAACAAAGAATTCGCAACGCTATCCGTTGAAGTCCATTTACCTCTGCTGGCTGTTCAGCTGATGCAAAATCTGGGTTTATGACTTATCGCTAAACTGCAACATTTTTTTTTTGTGTGACACCAGTTTTATCAGCAAGAGACAAACTGGGTGAATCAATAAGCCGCCTAACGGCGGCGTCAAACGAGAAGATGGGAGCATGGCAGAGATTCACGAGACAGACTGAGTGAGGAAAAGTGGATTATGAGCTTTGTGAGGCCCCCAGAAGCCGACTGGCGTGCTGAACGAAGGCTGCCCTCGAGCCAAGGACCACCTTCTCCGTGAGTCTATTCCAGGTCTCCCGTGCCCTATGTGGCCAGATCCCCGCCACCGCCCCACCCCCCAGAGCAGGGGGCTCCAGGTGGTGGCGGCCTCGGAGGGCGCCGCTGATGCGGGGAAAAAAGACTGGGCATCCGTGAAGAAAGATTTGAGCTTTGGCAGCGGGAGAGGAGAGGGAGTGGGAAAAGGAATAAGAGGGAGTGGGAGCAGGACAAGAGACAAGAGATGTTCATTGATGTTGTGAGTAGCAGCACTTAGCGTGGATCATCTAAATACAGCTAGAGGAAGACAGTGAGCTTGACGACTTACACTAGCAAAGCCTCCCAAATGGCCATCAAATATTGTGCTGATTTCAGCTTGGAGCCATGCGCATGGTCAAATGCTCAATTTAGTGCAACAACTAAGATAAGCTTTCAGCCATTAGAGGTAACTTTGCAACAAAGAATTCGCAACGCTATCCGTTGAAGTCCATAACCTCTGCTGGCTGTTCAGCTGATGCAAAATCTGGGTTTATGACTTATCGCTAAACTGCAACATTGATGTTGTGAGTAGCAGCACATAGCGTGGATCATCTAAATGCAGCTAGACGAAGACAGTGAGCTTGACGACTTACACTAGCAAAGCCTCCCAAAGGGCCGTCAAATATTGTGCTGATTTCAGCTTGGAGCCATGAGCATGGTCAGATGCTCAATTTGGCCCAACAACTAAGATAAGCTTTCAGCCATTAGAGGTAACTTTGCAACAAAGAATTCGCAACGCTATCCGTTGAAGTCCATTTACCTCTGCTGGCTGTTCAGCTGATGCAAAATCTGGGTTTATGACTTATCGCTAAACTGCAACATTGATGTTGTGAGTAGCAGCACTTAGCGTGGATCATCTAAATACAGCTAGAGGAAGACAGTGAGCTTGACGACTTACACTAGCAAAGCCTCCCAAATGGCCATCAAATATTGTGCTGATTTCAGCTTGGAGCCATGCGCATGGTCAAATGCTCAATTTAGTGCAACAACTAAGATAAGCTTTCAGCCATTAGAGGTAACTTTGCAACAAAGAATTCGCAACGCTATCCGTTGAAGTCCATAACCTCTGCTGGCTGTTCAGCTGATGCAAAATCTGGGTTTATGACTTATCGCTAAACTGCAACATTGATGTTGTGAGTAGCAGCACGTAGCGTGGATCATCTAAATGCAGCTAGAGGAAGACAGTGAGCTTGACGACTTACACTAGCAAAGCCTCCCAAAGGGCCATCAAATATTGTGCTGATTTCAGCTTGGAGCCATGAGCATGGTAAAATGCTAAATTTGGCCCAACAACTAAGATAAGCTTTCAGCCATTAGAGGTAACTTTGCAACAAAGAATTCGCAACGCTATCCGTTGAAGTCCATTTACCTCTGCTGGCTGTTCAGCTGATGCAAAATCTGGGTTTATGACCTATCGCTAAACTGCAACATTGATGTTGTGAGTAGCAGCACTTAGCGTGGATCATCTAAATGCAGCTAGAGGAAGACAGTGAGCTTGACAACTTACACTAGCAAAGCCTCCCAAAGGGCCATCAAATATTGTGCTGATTTCAGCTTGGAGCCATGCGCATGGTCAAATGCTCAATTTAGCGCAACAACTAAGATAAACTTTCAGCCATTAAAGGTAACTTTGCAACAAAGAATTCGCAACGCTATCCGTTGAAGTCCGTAACCTCTGCTGGCTGTTCAGCTGATGCAAAATCTGGGTTTATGACTTATCGCTAAACTGCAACATTGATGTTGTGAGTAGCAGCACGTAGCGTGGATCATCTAAATGCAGCTAGACGAAGACAGTGAGCTTGACGACTTACACTAGCAAAGCCTCCCAAAGGGTCGTCAAATATTGTGCTGATTTCAGCTTGGAGCCATGAGCATGGTCAGATGCTCAATTTGGCCCAACAACTAAGATAAGCTTTCAGCCATTAGAGGTAACTTTGCAACAAAGAATTCGCAACGCTATCCGTTGAAGTCCATTTACCTCTGCTGGCTGTTCAGCTGATGCAAAATCTGGGTTTATGACTTATCGCTAAACTGCAACATTGATGTTGTGAGTAGCAGCACTTAGCGTGGATCATCTAAATACAGCTAGAGGAAGACAGTAAGCTTGACGACTTACACTAGCAAAGCCTCCCAAATGGCCGTCAAATATTGTGCTGATTTCAGCTTGGAGCCATGCGCATGGTCAAATGCTCAATTTAGTGCAACAACTAAGATAAGCTTTCAGCCATTAGAGGTAACTTTGCAACAAAGAATTCGCAACGCTATCCGTTGAAGTCCATAACCTCTGCTGGCTGTTCAGCTGATGCAAAATCTGGGTTTATGACTTATCGCTAAACTGCAACATTGATGCTGTGAGTAGCAGCACGTAGCGTGGATCATCTAAATGCAGCTAGAGGAAGACAGTGAGCTTGACGACTTACACTAGCAAAGCCTCCCAAAGGGCCGTCAAATATTGTGCTGATTTCAGCTTGGAGCCATGAGCATGGTCAAATGCTCAATTTAGCCCAACAACTAAGATAAGCTTTCAGCCATTAAAGGTAACTTTGCAACAAAGAATTTGCAACGCTATCCGTTGAAGTCCATTACCTCTGCTGGCTGTTCAGCTGATGCATAATCTGGGTTTATGACTTATCGCTAAACTGCAACATTGATTTACGATATAGTCATATAGTTATTTGCAAAAAGCAATTATCTATTTTGGTACAAGATCTTGATTGTTTCAAAGTGAAACACAACTATTCGGTTAAGATATTACTCTATCAAAAGTTTCAATTTGTAAATGTTCAAAGTTGGAAATTGAAATTGGAAGTTGAAATAAATGCTTGGAATCGACTGTAGGGTTTTATCGCTCGTTGCTGAAACCAACGCCAATTTTATGCCTTTTATTGTTTATGCAATTTGAAAATCCATTATCTTAGCTTGGTACAAATACGTGAAATTTACTTTGCTACAATTGTCATGTCAAATGTGGCAGCATAAATAGAACTTATAGAATGTTAAATTTCAAATAGCACAAGGGAACTGCGCATTTCACTTCACGGGGTCTGTGTGCAGTGTAGGCACTAGTCCCCCGATTGAACAACCTTTCCGCGCTGATCTCTGGACTCTGCTCCGCACTTCTCTCCGACAACTCCAAAAAATACCTAAAACCCGTCTACATGACAGGCCACGGTTACTTCCCTTTGGCTAGTTGAGAAGCGGCAGTGACGGATAAATCGGCAGAGTCGGTGGAGTATCTGGACACAGTGGCCGTTGGGGAGGCGGAGGAGATGCTGGACCTCGATTCCACCTTCGAGTATGACAACAGCGATGGTGCCTCCTCTTTTTCCCAGGTCAATAGCCTGGAGAAGTTTAAGCTTTCATGCTTCATCGCTGGGGCACTTGAAATTGAATTAGAGCGGCATTTGTTGCAATGCTGGTGGTTAGGGTAGATAAAGGAAGGTAGCTGCAGATGAGGTGCAGTGCGTGGATCATCTACTGGCGGGGAAGAAGGTTCCGCTGGAGCTTCTCCGTCTCTGGCGTCAGGAGGCCCGCACCGGCCAAACTCCTCCCTGTCCCTTCTCCTCCCTCTCTTTTCCTCCCACACCACACCTGCTTTCTTCAGCTCCGCTCACCTGCCGATTGCAAAAGCCTCACTCGCCTCATTCCACGCAACCTCAAGCTGCTCCTCGTAAATTTGCTTTCCCATTCTTTACTGTCTCATTATTATCATCAGACGTAGCAGAGACCTTATTTCAAAGTATGGGATTGGGGAACCTGATATGGAACCTGAGTTAAAGAGATCGGAGAAGTGGCGGAGACTGCGCTTGTGGGTGCACAATCGCAGCAGCCTCCTTCACCCATTCAGAGCGACCAACAGCGTTTCCCAACTGCAGACTTCTAGACCAGAGCTTGCCGTCAAAGTGCCTGCTCTTTGAGGCGAGGAATGGGAGAGGGACACGGAGGCTGGGACAGAGAGGCAGAAGAAGGTGAGCTGGGAGAGCCTGGCCAACCGGGAAATGACTCTGTCCAGCCTAGCCGTCTACCATCGAGGCGCCGCTCGTCTCCTTCAACTCTACTCCCAAGACCAGTCTCCGGCCAAGGTCCTCCCATCTTCTCGCTCGTCTAGCATAACTAGCCTTGTGACAGAGGGTGGAGCTGGAGCTGATGGCGAAGGAGCTGCGGGAGGCGGCGTCGGCGGTGGAGGCGGAGGGAAGGCAGCGTAGACTGACGCTGGAAGCTCGGGGGACGCCCTTGGCCGCCGCTGCTCAACGGATGGCCGTCGCCTTCGCCAACTGCTGCCCTCACCTTGCTTCTCCCTGATTACCCAATTCCTCACATTCATTCCATCCTTTCTACCTTTTCAATATTATCAAATCTGGTTTTGACGTTTCAGTTTCGCTACGTTTCAGTTAAAGTTAGCTAAAGATTTCGTGAATTTTGTGCGTTGTAGGGCAAATTCAATTATTTCATCATCTTCATCGTGTTTATCCAAAACAATATCACTTTTGAATTCTCTACATTTACCAGCAAACAAAAAACTGCCTGTAGTCCTTCAAAAACAAAAAAAACGATAAAAGGCGAAAATCGCAGTTACAACTCGTCCAAGTGTTTGCCGTACCCTGTAGCCTCAGATCCGACCCAGATGTCGTGCTTGTCCACGATATCATCAATGCTCAGCTTTTCAGCTTTGGGTTTTGTTTGCTGAAACGTTTTTTCATGCATAAGAACCGTCCCGAAACAGTAAGAAAACATCTACTGTAAATATAACTGGTACCATCGGCAAGCCGAAATAGAGCTCTTTTCTCCTGAAAAAATCGATTGCCCCGAGTGTAAAGCCAAAGAAATTGCCCTATTACTAGTGAAATCTGCTTGTGTGGCATTTGCATTTTGTTTTCGCGCGCAGTTCCAGGGCTCTTTTCATGCGCGCTCAAACAAAATGCAGGTGACACAGCAGATTTCACTAGTAATAGGGCAATTTCTTTGGCTTTACACTCGGGGCAATCGATTTTTTCAGGAGAAAAGAGCTCTATTTCGGCTTGCCGATGGTACCAGTTATTTCCTCAACTTTAAAAGCATTCAAAAATATTCCATTAGTAGTAGATCAATTTCGTTGGCTTTGTACTCGGGGCAGTCCGAGGAGAAAAGAGAAAAGAGTCACTCTTGGGAGAAAAGAGTCACTCTTAGCTTGCCAATGGTACCAGATATTTCCTCAACTTTAAGCATACAAAAAATAAAATAAAATAAATTGATATTTTATTATAAAAAAAATTATTAACAAAAACAAAATATTTGCTAGTAAAAATAAAATAATTTTGATAAAATGAAAAATTTAGAACCCAATAGACTCAGCGAAAAGTTAATCATCTTACCAATACACCACAGGGGCGCATGGATTTACCTAGGAAATAGCCTATTTTTAATGCACAAATCTGCGCAGTTGAAGACCCGAGGGGAGGGGATGGGGGATGAAATGAATACCTACACCCGTTCATGGAGTAGATGCGAAGAAGGGAAGGGAAGGGAAGGGAAGAAGGGAAGGAGTTCGTGCGGCACTTTTGTTTGCAAATTTTCAAAGCAAAGGAAGCCATATTTTGCTAATTTTCGCGAGTACCCCCCACAATTCGATGTTGTTCTTTCCAATGCTGCAAAAATCTCATCAATTGGTGCAGGCAATGGTGAGAAAAACGCTTATCAGTTTCAAGATCTGGCAATAACCCTCAAAACATACACCTGGGTCGAAAAGAGGGGCTGGGCGCTGACACTCCGCTAAAGCTCCGTTCGCGCCAGCCCAATTTGGCATACAGTTAGCTATTCCATGAGCTAAATTTAAGGAATAAAGCCCTAATCGTTGTTTACTCTAGTTTTTATTTAGTATGTTTTGAACAGATGTACAGAGTAATTACCCCCTGATTCTGCCGAAATTTTCAATTTCGCTATTATCCAGAAATAGGTGAATGAAATAAATAGAGGAACCATCATAAGATGTTCGGCTTCTTCTCTTGCCGAAGACTTGACATCCGGAGCGAGCCATGCGCGAATCTCTTCCTGGTCCAAGACACCATCCTTCAGCGAACTCTTCTTCTTCTCTCTTCCCTTCCCACACACAACAATCAACAAATACCTTGTTCACATCGTACTCGTCTTCAAAGCGCTCCTTCTCCACCGCGAACCACTCCGGCTCCTTCGCCTCGTCTCAACCAGCATCCAACTCAACAGCATCCAAAAAAGCCAGCCTTTCTAACCTATTCCCTTTGAGTACTCTTCTAGGCTCAGCTTTCCGTCCTTGTCCGCATCCTTGTCGCGCAAAGTGATCAGAATCATGGCCTCCTTCAATGGATGGGCAGTGGTTAGACTTTGTATAGCTGCAGGGCGATATGAGAAGATGAAGAAGCCTGCATATGCGGGTGGTTCTCAGGGCGTTGGAAGGCGGCGAACTCTTCTGGGCTAAGCTTCCCGTTAGCGTCCCTATCCGCGGCTTCGAAATACGACTTGTCCTCTTCCACAAAGTGCTAACAACAAGCCAACACTTATCTAAATTCTTGCTAAAATAAAAGCTGAACTTTGATCTCAGGATCATTGAGTTCCTCGTCGTTGAAGGTATCCTTCATGTACTCGTCAAAGTCCACCTGTCCATCCCCGTCCTTGTCCATCTCTGGGAACTTTCGCCGAGCCTTTAGTGATCAATATTCTTCATTTCTTCTACACCATCTGCTTTCCATTCTCAACCTCTTCCTCGTCCAGCTGTCGCAGGGAGCTGTAGATCCAGTCGGTGAGCTCTGATTTGTCCACAAACCCATCCTGAGCATCAGCTAGTAGATTCTCAAGGCTAGGAAAGGTGGGCAGAGAAAGGGAGGAACATTATTTTTGTCCATGCGTGAGGCGAGTATGCGAAGGCGGCGCTGTGCCTCTTCAGGGGAGAGAGAGTCGAACTCGGCGGCGGCGTCCTTTGAGCCGAGAACAGCCTCGTGGTCCTTCTCCCCGTCATGCCCGCCCTTACCCTCATGCTCCTCCTTGAACCTTTGATGGGCGTCCTAAAGCCCATCATCATACACCTTCATTCTTTCCTCCACAGCTGTTGAGCGGTGTAGCTCACCTGTAGGTCATCAACGTCCACAGACTTGGCTAGAGCCAGTGCCAGGAAGAGAAAAGACAGGAAGAGTTGCATGGTATTTGCCTGCCGCTTCTAGGCACCTGAAAGAAGAAGAGAAATAGATGTAGGCATTCCTTTTATAGGCCGCTTATGCCGACGTGTAGGAAGGGGTGTTTGGAGAACTGGGCAAAAGGGGTGGTGGGAAGGGAAACGTGCGGCAGTCAGTTACCATTACAATCGCTGGGCATGCCAGGCACTGGCCTGGACTGAAGGAAGGTGGCTGAATGGAGGGAGAAGGAATGGTGGCGTAGGTATGCCCCAGATTTCTCCTTCACCCTACCCATCACACCTCACTATTACATGCCGCTGGGTTTTGGCCATCAAAGGCCTCTCTTCCTTCTTTCATTTTCCAAACCTTGCCAATAACATCGGCAGGTTTACATAACAACGTATTGAAAGTGGCATCACGGAGTTGCATAAAGGAGTTAATAATAATCAGTCATTCTCCAAGGTGGCATCAAAATGAGATTGCTTTTTTTATCCCACTAACTTGGTTTTTTCAGTAGCTCAAGGAAAATGTCGATTTTAAATGCTAGCAGCGTTTTTCCCATATTTTGTAAAAAGCAGCATCAATGTATTGAGTTTGATTCTTGCCATAATAAATGAGGAGGTATTAAATGAGATCTGAAATAGGGCATGGGTTTAGGTTCAGGTGGGTGTATCATCAGGATCGGCGGCGTCTGATGTGGAGCCGCGATGGGAAGGCGGCTGGGTGGTGATGGAGGGCAGGACCAATGGGGGCAGTCGATTCGGTAGGCGCTCCACGGCAGCCCCGGGCAGAGCAGCCTCCGAACTGGCACCCTGCTGCAGCCAACTCACTCAGCTAGTTCTCCAAATGCAGACAGAGCATGCCGGAAGGAGGATGGGCGGTACCAGCGGCATCTTTGTAGCCTGTCCGTAGGATGGCGGACGGTCTTCCAGCGATGAGACTGGAAAACAACTGCTGCGTTTGTGAGCGTAAAGGTGAAGGATGAGGGCTGAGACCGTCTTCCGATTGGCCAGGGTGTTGGTGGTTGTGCTGATGGGACTGGATGGAGACCACGGGATCGCCGCGTCCGCCCGGCCCGTACGTGTACATCACCTCAGCACTCCCTAGCCTCTTGGTGATTGAGTACAAGGAGGAAGGGGGAACGGTGGTCTGGTTGGGAATGGGGACGACGTTGGATCTGTTGTGGTGGCAGATGAAGCAGCGAATGCAGACCAGACAAGCGGAGCTGAGGCTGCCAAACGTTAAGCCTACGAGGATCCTAAAATGAGCTCAGTCAAAGTGTTTGCTCTTGGGCAAGAGCTGGGATAGAACCAGAAGTACCAAACGAGACAGCACTCATAAGCCTTGCCACAACATTCCCTTGGCCAAGAACAGCTGGAAATGACGGCTTGTAAGGGGGTTGTCCTTGTTTTATTAACGAAGCAGCTGACTCTAGACGAGACTTGGTGAGCACTAAGTTGCCATTGCTGTCAACAACTTTTACTTCGCAGAAATAGGCAGCAGCAAAGGCTAGTATAGGAGGGAGGATGCATAAACTTCTCTGCATCCGTCTAGCCTGTTGTGAAGGAGTGTAGAAAAGGAATGAGGGAGAGGGAAGGGGCAGGGACGAGTCTTGGGCGTTGATCTGTGCCGCTGGTAGCCAAGCAATTGAAGTCAACAAACCTTGATGCACATTGCCTTTTGTCAGTTTAGAAAGGCCAGTTATCGCTCAAATAAGATTGATATGCCCATTCAAGAGAGACTATAACAGCCATAATTGAATAAGCAATTCAATACGAAATTCATTAACAATAGTTCGTAGCTGTTTGCAATTATTTCGAATTTTCGATTGAAGGGAAAACTGAAAATTCGCTTGAGTACTGACAAAAAGAATTAATGCTCAATTTTTGCTTTAAAAACCCAGTACATTGATACGAAATGATTGTTTCATTAGCAATTTTCTTAGTTTGCTATGAGGTACTAGTGATAGGATATGAGTGACATGAGTGATACTGCAGTGGGAGTGAAGTGAATTGGCTTCCAACTTCAGTATAGTCTGTCAATTCATGCCCTTCGCCCATTCTCCAAGCATTTATCGCCAAAAGCAGAAGTGATGAAACATGGGATGAATCAAACAAATGCATTGTTTTGGTTCTAAAGACTGGTGGTGGTGAGCGCTTCGCCGATTGCACGCCGAATGAGCCTGGGCAGTGTGTTCGACTTGGTCATAAGCTCTGCCAGTTGTGTCTGTGCAAAAGAGTCACATGGTCTAGACTTTGCTGAGGTTAGAAGGGGAGGGGAGAACCGGATTTTTGAGATGACGAGCTAGGGCCAGACGAAAAGGCTCTCGGCAATGCTCCAAAGCCTCCAGTTTGGTGGCGACGGCGCTGAGAGAGCCTGGAAGCTCATAGACGATGAAGGAGCGAAGGCGGTGGTTGAAGTTGTTGCCGAGCCGAGTCTCCAAGCACTGCAGTTCCTGTGGCAAACCAGTCCCGCATGCCTGCCAGCAGCAGATGTCGGCTCCAACTCCGGCTCCTCGGCGATCGGCCAGCTTCTTCACGTACTCTTTCACTGGGGCAGGCTCTTGGGGCTTGGCCGAAGTCTCGCGCAGGAGTGTCCGACGCAGTTGCTGCACGACCTCACTTTCACCCATGGCGCCACTCTTTGCCCGGAAGATGGCCAGGCTCCCCGCAAGCTCCTCCGCTTCGCTCCGGCCCCCACCACCCTCTTCATCCTCCATATCCTCCGCGCATCCTCCGCGCTCATACGAAAGCATCGAATCTGGAGCAATGGAAGATGCAATGGAATGAAGCAGGATAAGGGCAATCGAAAAAAGCACGAAACCGTGAAGTCCGCGACGTAGGAAGTTGCTTCTGGGTCAGAGGGGGCAGTAGGTAGGCGAGATGGATAGAATGAGGCAATGGCCTTATGTGGAGAGGGTTTGGCAAGCAAATCCAGTCGGCGGCTAGGTCGGCAGGGAGCTGGAAAGAGCAGCGGAGCCAGGATGGGCTGTGATTAGTGAGACGGATAGGCGGGAGGGCGCCGACGAGGCTGGCGTGGACGGCGGCGGAGCCGGGTGGCGCCTCGCCGACATAGGCGAAAAGTGTAGGCGGGGGCGGCTTTGGTGGAGTGGCCTTGCTGATTGTGATGGAAAGAGTAGGAGGCGGCTGCCTGGCTGGCTCTGCTGTTGCAGGCGTCTCAACACGACTAGCATTTCTAGGCCTGGACTTTCTCAAACGACGGCGCATAATTATTGACCTTGTGCTCGTCTGGAAATGCTTCATAATTTGTCTCCAGAAAAGCACCCCCAACGAAGCCCCATCTCCTCAGCTCCAAGAAAAATGGCATGGCTGCCCTATTTATTTCCCTTTCATTCACACAAACCTGCGTGGAAATCACCACTATGTAGAGACAGGGGCAGGCAGGGGCGGGGGAAAGGGGCACTGGCCTGGCCAGGTGAATGGCATTTGGAGGCGGATCCCGTTGGAGGTGGCGGGCGGGAGGTGAAGGCTCTTCCTAGAGGCTGTCAATCTGACACTAAATGCTGACAATGTGATGTGATGCCGATTCTCTCCAACTTTCAATCTCTCATCAGAACACCACTTCGCTTGCAGTTCTGTTTGAAAACCCGTTTACTGAGTAAACTCAATTCAATTCATCAACAGAATCCTCGTCATCGCCCCGCTGAGCCTGCAAAGCGGCTAGCTTTTGCAATGCTCTGGTCCAAAGACAGTGTGCGGACGTCGGCTGGCGATGACAGTGCACTGCTCTGGTACATCGACCGCCGCATCACGGCGTACTCTTGCAGACCCTGGCCGAGTTTCGTTTGAACTGCCAATAAGGCACTGTCACAATAAGGTTCAATCTAACTGGTAATATCGGCAAACCAAAATTAAATTTTTATCCCAAAACCGAATGCTCCGAGGAAAAGTCAAAGTAATATATTTAATACAAGTGGATTCTACTATATTGAGAGTTGCCACTTGTTTTGGCGTGCAGTTTTAGTCCCTTTTTCAGGGAAAGCCAAAGATAATTACAATAATCAGAGCAAACTCCATTATTAGTAAAAGTATTTCTTTAACTTTTAACTAGATGGAATCGATGTTTACGAAAAGAAGGTATTATCAGTTATCGCCAAAAGATGCATGGCCCTTTGGATAGCAATGATTTCACTTCAACAGAGGCACACAAATTGGTAATGTCACAGTGGGGACAGGCACCGCCAGTGGGTAGGATAACGCAAATTGGCTGCAGACAAAGCATCCACCCAGCAATGTGCATGCACATGAAATGCCACAAATCTTTTGCACAGCAAACACACTCCCGCACCTCGGTTGCCCGCCAGTGGGTAGGATAACGCATGTTGGCTGGCAAAACATTCGCAAAGACAAGCATAAAAAATATGGCTTACTGAAGTGTCGCAGTGGGGGCAGGCGCTGGTGTAGGATGTTCCATCGCGTGAGAGCTCTTGATTGACTTCCAAGTCCTCTTTGGCCAGAGCGCTGCATCACCAGTAGCTTTGGGGCTGAGCTCTCGTACTGCTGCTAAAATATTATTTTCGGTAGGAATGAAAACTGCTTTGGAATTTGGATTACTTGGAAGTGTCGCAGTGGGGGCAGGCGCTGGTGTGGGATGATCCTTCGCGTGAGAGCTCTTGATTGGCGTCCAGAACTTCCTTCGCCAGGCACTGCTGCTACAAACTTTCTTTTGGATAGCAATGATTTCACTTCAACAGAGGCATCACAATATGCATGCACACAAATTGTGTGGATGCTTTGCACACAGCCAACACACTCCCGCACCTCGGTTGCCCGCCAGTGGGTAGGATAGCGCATGTTGGCTGCAGACAAAGCATCCACCCAGCAATGTGCATGCACATGGAATGCCACAAATCTTTTGCACAGCAAACACACTCCCGCACCTCGGTTGCCCGCCAGTGGGTAGGATAATGCATGTTCGCTGGCAAAACATTCGCAAAGACAAGCATAAAAATTTGGCTCACTTGGAAGTGTCGCAGTGGGGGCAGGCGCTGGTGTGGGATGTTCCATCGCTTGAGAGCTCTTGATTGACTTCCAAGTCCTCTTTGGCCATAGCGCTGCACCACCAGTAGCTCTGGGGCTGAGCTCTCTTACTGCTGCGAAAAATATTCTTTTGGGTAGGAATGAAAACTGCTTTGGAATTCGGCTTACTTGGAAGTGTAGCGGTGGGGGCAGGCGCTGGTGTGGGATGATCCTTCGCGTGAGAGCTCTTGATTGGCGTCCAGAACTTCCTTCGCCAGGCACTGCTGCTACAAACTTTCTTTTGGATAGCAATGATTTAACTTCAACAGAGGCATCACAATATGCATGCACAACAATTGTGTGGATGCTTTGCACACAGCCAACACACTCCCGCACCTCGGTTGCCCGCCAGTGGGTAGGATAGCGCATGTTGGCTGCAGACAAAGCATCCACCCAGCAATGTGCATGCACATGGAATGCCACAAATCTTTTGCACAGCAAACACACTCCCGCACCTCGGTTGCCCGCCAGTGGGTAGGATAATGCATGTTCGCTGGCAAAACATTTGCAAAGACAAGCATAAAAAATTTGGCTTACTTGGAAGTGTCGCAGTGAGGGCAGGCGCTGGTGTGGGATGTTCCATCGCGTGAGAGCTCTTTATTGACTTCCAAGTCCTCTTTGGCCAGAGCGCTGCGTCATCAGTAGCTTTGGGGCTGAGCTCTCGTACTGCTGCGAAAAATATTCTATTGGGTAGGAATGAAGACTGTTTTGGAATTTGGCTCACTTGGAAGTGTCGCAGTGGGGGCAGGCGCTGGTGTGGGATGTTCCATCGCTTGAGAGCTCTTGATTGACTTCCAAGTCCTCGTTGGCCATAGCGCTGCACCACCAGTAGCTCTGGGGCTGAGCTCTCTTACTGCTGCGAAAAATATTCTTTTGGGTAGGAATGAAAACTGCTTTGGAATTCAGCTTACTTGGAAGTGTAGCAGTGGAGGCAGGGGCTGGTGTAGGATGTTCCATCGCGTGAGAGCTCCTGATTGACTTCCAAGTCCTCTTTGGCCATAGCGCTGCACCACCAGTAGCTCTGGGGCTGAGCTCTCTTACTGCTGCGAAAAATATTCTTTTGGGTAGGAATGAAAACTGCTTTGGAATTCGGCTTACTTGGAAGTGTAGCGGTGGGGGCAGGCGCTGGTGTGGGATGATCCTTCGCGTGAGAGCTCTTGATTGGCGTCCAGACCTTCTTTCGACAGGCACTGCTGCTACAAACTTTCTTTTGGATAGCAATGATTTCACTTCAACAGAGGCATCACAATATGCATGCACACAAATTGTGTGGATGCTTTGCACACAGCCAACACACTCCCGCACCTCGGTTGCCCGCCAGTGGGTAGGATAGCGCATGTTGGCTGCAGACAAAGCATCCACCCAGCAATGTGCATGCACATGGAATGCCACAAATCTTTTGCACAGCAAACACACTCCCGCACCTCGGTTGCCCGCCAGTGGGTAGGATAACGCATGTTGGCTGGCAAAGACAAGCGTAAAAAATTTGGCTTACTTGGAAGTGTCGCAGTTAGGGCAGGCGCTGGTGTGGGATGTTCCATCGCGTGAGAGCTCTTGATTGACTTCCAAGTCCTCTTTGGCCAGAGCGCTGCGTCACCAGTAGCTTTGGGGCTCAGCTCTCGTACTGCTGCTAAAATATTGTTTTAGGTAGGAATGAAAACTGCTTTGGAATTTGGCTCACTTGGAAGTGTCGCAGCGGGGGCAGGCGCTGGTGTGGGATGTTCCATCGCGTGAGAGCTCTTGATTGACTTCCAAGTCCTCTCTGGCCAGAGCGCTGCGTCACCAGTAGCTTTGGGGCTGAGCTCTCGTACTGCTGCGAAAAATATTCTTTTGGATAGGAATGAAGACTGCTTTGGAATTTGGCTCACTTGGAAGTGTCGCAGTGGGGGCAGGCGCTGGTGTGGGATGATCCTTCGCGTGAGAGCTCTTGATTGGCGTCCAGAACTTCCTTCGCCAGGCACTGCTGCTACAAACTTTCTTTTGGATAGCAATGATTTCACTTCAACAGAGGCATCACAATATGCATGCACACAAATTGTGTGGATGCTTTGCACACAGCCAACACACTCCCGCACCTCGGTTGCCCGCCAGTGGGTAGGATAATGCATGTTCGCTGGCAAAACATTTGCAAAGACAAGCATAAAAAATTTGGCTTACTTGGAAGTGTCGCAGTGAGGGCAGGCGCTGGTGTGGGATGTTCCATCGCGTGAGAGCTCTTTATTGACTTCCAAGTCCTCTTTGGCCAGAGCGCTGCGTCATCAGTAGCTTTGGGGCTGAGCTCTCGTACTGCTGCGAAAAATATTCTATTGGGTAGGAATGAAGACTGTTTTGGAATTTGGCTCACTTGGAAGTGTCGCAGTGGGGGCAGGCGCTGGTGTGGGATGTTCCATCGCTTGAGAGCTCTTGATTGACTTCCAAGTCCTCTTTGGCCATAGCGCTGCACCACCAGTAGCTCTGGGGCTGAGCTCTCTTACTGCTGCGAAAAATATTCTTTTGGGTAGGAATGAAAACTGCTTTGGAATTCAGCTTACTTGGAAGTGTAGCAGTGGAGGCAGGGGCTGGTGTAGGATGTTCCATCGCGTGAGAGCTCCTGATTGACTTCCAAGTCCTCTTTGGCCATAGCGCTGCACCACCAGTAGCTCTGGGGCTGAGCTCTCTTACTGCTGCGAAAAATATTCTTTTGGGTAGGAATGAAAACTGCTTTGGAATTCGGCTTACTTGGAAGTGTAGCGGTGGGGGCAGGCGCTGGTGTGGGATGATCCTTTGCGTGAGAGCTCTTGATTGGCGTCCAGACCTTCTTTCGACAGGCACTGCTGCTACAAACTTTCTTTTGGATAGCAATGATTTCACTTCAACAGAGGCATCACAATATGCATGCACACAAATTGTGTGGATGCTTTGCACACAGCCAACACACTCCCGCACCTCGGTTGCCCGCCAGTGGGTAGGATAGCGCATGTTGGCTGCAGACAAAGCATCCACCCAGCAATGTGCATGCACATGGAATGCCACAAATCTTTTGCACAGCAAACACACTCCCGCACCTCGGTTGCCCGCCAGTGGGTAGGATAACGCATGTTGGCTGGCAAAGACAAGCGTAAAAAATTTGGCTTACTTGGAAGTGTCGCAGTTAGGGCAGGCGCTGGTGTGGGATGTTCCATCGCGTGAGAGCTCTTGATTGACTTCCAAGTCCTCTTTGGCCAGAGCGCTGCGTCACCAGTAGCTTTGGGGCTCAGCTCTCGTACTGCTGCTAAAATATTGTTTTAGGTAGGAATGAAAACTGCTTTGGAATTTGGCTCACTTGGAAGTGTCGCAGCGGGGGCAGGCACTGGTGTGGGATGTTCCATCGCGTGAGAGCTCTTGATTGACTTCCAAGTCCTCTCTGGCCAGAGCGCTGCGTCACCAGTAGCTTTGGGGCTGAGCTCTCGTACTGCTGCGAAAAATATTCTTTTGGATAGGAATGAAGACTGCTTTGGAATTTGGCTCACTTGGAAGTGTCGCAGTGGGGGCAGGCGCTGGTGTGGGATGATCCTTCGCGTGAGAGCTCTTGATTGGCGTCCAGAACTTCTTTCGCCAGGCACTGCTGCTACAAACTTTCTTTTGGATAGCAATGATTTCACTTCAACAGAGGCATCACAATATGCATGCACACAAATTGTGTGGATGCTTTGCACACAGCCAACACACTCCCGCACCTCGGTTGCCCGCCAGTGGGTAGGATAGCGCATGTTGGCTGCAGACAAAGCATCCACCCAGCAATGTGCATGCACATGGAATGCCACAAATCTTTTGCACAGCAAACACACTCCCGCACCTCGGTTGCCCGCCAGTGGGTAGGATAATGCATGTTCGCTGGCAAAACATTCGCAAAGACAAGCATAAAAATTTGGCTTACTTGGAAGTGTCGCAGTGAGGGCAGGCGCTGGTGTGGGATGTTCCATCGCGTGAGAGCTCTTGATTGACTTCCAAGTCTTCTTTGGCCAGAGCGCTGCATCACCGGTAGCTTTGGGGCTGAGCTCTCGTACTGCTGCGAAAAAAATTCTTTTGGGTAGGAATGAAGACTGCTTTGGAATTTGGCTCACTTGGAAGAGTCGCAGTGGGGGCAGGCGCTGGGTGGGATGTTCCATCGCTTGAGAGCTCTTGATTGACTTTCAAGTCCTCTTTGGCCAGAGCGCTGCGTCATCAGTAGCTTTGGGGCTGAGCTCTCGTACTGCTGCGAAAAAATATTCTTTTGGTTAGGAATGAAGACTGCTTTGGAATTTGGCTCACTTGGAAGTGTCGCAGTGGGGGCAGGCGCTGGTGTGGGATGATCCTTCGCGTGAGAGCTCTTGATTGGCGTCCAGAACTTCCTTCGCCAGGCACTGCTGCTACAAACTTTCTTTTGGATAGCAATGATTTCACTTCAACAGAGGCATCACAATATGCATGCACACAAATTGTGTGGATGCTTTGCACACAGCCAACACACTCCCGCACCTCGGTTGCCCGCCAGTGGGTAGGATAGCGCATGTTGGCTGCAGACAAAGCATCCACCCAGCAATGTGCATGCACATGGAATGCCACAAATCTTTTGCACAGCAAACACACTCCCGCACCTCGGTTGCCCGCCAGTGGGTAGGATAATGCATGTTCGCTGGCAAAGACAAGCGTAAAAAATTTGGCTTACTTGGAAGTGTCGCAGTGAGGGCAGGCGCTGGTGTGGGATGTTCCATCGCGTGAGAGCTCTTGATTGATTTCCAAGTCCTCTTTGGCCAGAGCGCTGCATCACCAGTAGCTTTGGGGCTGAGCTCTCGTACTGCTGCTAAAATATTATTTTAGGTAGGAATGAAAACTGCTTTGGAATTTGGATTACTTGGAAGTGTCGCAGTGGGGGCAGGCGCTGGTGTGGGATGATCCTTCGCGTGAGAGCTCTTGATTGGCGTCCAGAACTTCCTTCGCCAGGCACTGCTGCTACAAACTTTCTTTTGGATAGCAATGATTTCACTTCAACAGAGGCATCACAATATGCATGCACACAAATTGTGTGGATGCTTTTGATGACGTATCATAGGAACTAGCGCCATGTCGCCTGCCATGTCAGGGCCAGTGCTTATGTAACCGCCTACTCTGTCTAGCCCCTCACTGTGGAAGAAAACCAGCCCAACACACACGGCATCAATGGAGCCTGTATGGAACTGGACCTGATGGTGATCTGGAGGGAGCCCGTCGCCCACAATGGCCAGGACAGCGCCTGCCCTGCCGCCGCGCTCCGTCTGCACGCCTAGGCCGCCTCCCTGCCAGCCTATCTCATCACCTCCTCCTGCTTCCTCTCCTTCCCAGTCACCCACCTGGCTCGAGCCTCCAGGAGCAGCAGAGTTGACCAGCCCTGCGGGGTGGTGGGAGGCTGTCACAGCTCACACAGCAACGGGAAGCGCCGTCGGCCATCGCGAGCCCGCCCTTGCCCAGCCTGTGCCTGCAGCTTCCCCTCCCACTACCACGTCTTCTCTCACTCCTTCCCCTCGCCAGCGCACCACCCGGGAGCACCTGCAACCCCTCGGCATTCGGGCCACCAGCAGCTCAGCACCTCACAGCCCAGCCTACGCTCTGCAGCCCCTGCCTGCCTCTCCGAGCGCTGCGGCTTCCAGCCTGAGTCCTGCTACGCCATGCGTGGGCCTTCGCCGCCTCCCTGGCCTCCAAGAACCCTCAGCGCCTCTCGGGTCCCTTCCTTGGCCTCAGAGCCTCGGAAGCCCCAGCCTTTGCGGTTCCCACTCCTCAACCTCTTTCCCAATCGTCTGGCTGCCGGGTTTGCCAGTGTCCGAGCTGATGGACAGGCCGGCGATGGGCGCGTACAGCTACCGCAGCTCCTCCGCCCTCTTCATCTCCGCCCAGGCCTGCCTCCAACACGCCAGTCTCCGCGACCCCAAACCCCAGCCATCCCACTCCTTTTCATACCCTTCAATCCCATTCACATCCTCTCTCTTCCCTCTCCCTGAGTTTCAGCACACAGCCCTTCTAGGATTACATCAGCTTGTCTCAGCTTGATCTCCTATGCTTGTGTACTCAGCGGGGTGCCTAGCCTGGCCAGTCAGTTGTCATTTCATTCCAGTGACCTCACTCTGTCTGCCAGCCCAGCTCCTTCCCCCGCCCCCAGCACTCTCCTGCCAGAGTCGAGAGGGAAACTTTTGCTAGACCAGAATCTACTAGGCCATCTCCTCACTCCCATCAAATGCTTCTCCAGCCTCCCCATGCGCCATCCTCAGCTTCACCCTCCTCTCAGCAGCCCTGGCTCATCCAGCCTTAGTCTGTGGTCCCAGCGATCTAGCCAAGTCTGAGCCTGCTCTGTCAATTTTAGGCAACTGTTTTCGCAGCAGCATGCCATTTTATGGGTGCCGTGATTCGGGCAAAATTCAGGGTTTAGCTGTCAAGTGATCAATGCTCACTTCGCCCGGGAGAATTGATGACGTATCATAGGAACTAGCGCCATGTCGCCTGCCATGTCAGGGCCAGTGCTTATGTAACCGCCTACTCTGTCTAGCCCCTCACTGTGGAAGAAAACCAGCCCAACACACACGGCATCAGCTTTGCACACAGCCAACACACTCCCGCACCTCGGTTGCCCGCCAGTGGGTAGGATAGCGCATGTTGGCTGCAGACAAAGCATCCACCCAGCAATGTGCATGCACATGGAATGCCACAAATCTTTTGCACAGCAAACACACTCCCGCACCTCGGTTGCCCGCCAGTGGGTAGGATAACGCATGTTGGCTGGCAAAGACAAGCGTAAAAAATTTGGCTTACTTGGAAGTGTCGCAGTGAGGGCAGGCGCTGGTGTGGGATGTTCCATCGCGTGAGAGCTCTTGATTGACTTCCAAGTCCTCTTTGGCCAGAGCGCTGCATCACCAGTAGCTTTGGGGCTGAGCTCTCGTACTGCTGCTAAAATATTATTTTAGGTAGGAATGAAAACTGCTTTGGAATTTGGATTACTTGGAAGTGTCGCAGTGGGGGCAGGCGCTGGTGTGGGATGATCCTTCGCGTGAGAGCTCTTGATTGGCGTCCAGAACTTCCTTCGCCAGGCACTGCTGCTACAAACTTTCTTTTGGATAGCAATGATTTCAGTTCAACAGAGGCATCACATTATGCATGCACACAAATTGTGTGGATGCTTTGCACACAGCCAACACACTCCCGCACCTCGGTTGCCCGCCAGTGGGTAGGATAGCGCATGTTGGCTGCAGACAAAGCATCCACCCAGCAATGTGCATGCACATGGAATGCCACAAATCTTTTGCACAGCAAACACACTCCCGCACCTCGGTTGCCCGCCAGTGGGTAGGATAATGCATGTTCGCTGGCAAAACATTTGCAAAGACAAGCATAAAAATTTGGCTTACTTGGAAGTGTCGCAGTGGGGGCAGGCGCTGGTGTGGGATGTTCCATCGCGTGAGAGCTCTTGATTGACTTCCAAGTCCTCTTTGGCCATAGCGCTGCACCACCAGTAGCTCTGGGGCTGAGCTCTCGTGCACCCCTCCTGCCGGACTCTCTTCCACTGCCCAGCTCTCGCCCTGCCCACCTTCTACGCCTTCAAGTCCAGCATCGCCAAGAGCTGGTAGACGCATTCTGGCGCCGCTGGAGCACGGAGTACAAGGCCCACCTTCGCCAACAGCACCTTCACCAACTCCGCCTAGGTCAGCCTGTGGAGCTGAAGGAGGGCGTCGTCTGCCTTCTGGTGGAAAAGAGCAAGCAGGCTAACTGGAAGCTCGTCAAGGTGGACAAGCTCCTCCCCGGCCCCGACAGCGTCCTACGCTACGTCGAGGTCACCGACGCCTCCGGCTACAGCAGCACCCGCTCCGTCAGCCATCTCGTCCCCTTGGAGCTCGACCTGCTCTCCAGCATCCGCCCCGAGGACCAGTCCGACTACCCGAGCGACTCCGCGGAGGTGGAGGAGGCTGGGTGAGGAGTCAGGTGCTGGGACGATGGAGGTTGGAGCGGTGGAGCAGACGGAGGACGAGGACGAGCCAGCCCCTGCCCCTCCCATTCTTTCCTTTCTCCCTCTCACAGCACGAGGCCTCCCGTGCCTCTCGTCGCTCTCTCCTTTCTTCAGTAGCATTTGTTGAGCTTCCCTTTCATCTCCCACATTCCCAGCTCTCTCATGCTCCACTCTTTTGAGACACTGCCTAGCATTATGTAGCTTTAGGCCCCTCTCTGTTTTCAGCTCCTTCCCTTTTGTTGAGGTTTGGAGTGTGATTCATTTCTTTTCTTCTTTTGTTGGCCAAAGAAGGCCCCGAGCATCTGTTGAGGGAACGCGCGTTTGGCAGTACATATGATTCATCTCATTCTCACCCCTACCCCATCGCCAGCATCATCCATTCCAACCGCCCGCCCTCCCCTCTTTCGCACCTCCTGCATTCATTACACACTTTATGCTTGAGTAAAGAGGAGGAAGAGAAATAACCTTCAATGCGCAACGTAGCCGAGGAGGAGTCAGACCTCTCCATCCCTCAATTTTCTTTTTCCTAAAAGGTCAATGAAACCGGCTTGGGAAATGTCACAATGCAAATGTTTTAGAAGCTGATTCCACTAGTAGTAGATGTATTTCCTTGACTTTGAACTCGGGTTAATCGAATTTTTGGCAGAAAAGAGATTCAATTTAGGCTTGCCAATGGTACCAGCTATTATAGTAATCATACCATTGAACAGCCGGATGTAGAGATTTTTTCTCCCAACAAGTATAATGGCGCAAAGCGCAAATATTGACCGCGAAGTTATCCCTCACAGTTCAGTTAACCAAAAATTGAAATATTGAAATGCATGAAAGTTTGTCACTCAAAAGAGAAATTCTGTGGTTTTTCCACCAACTTCAAAAGTAAGCAAGGGGGGGGGGGGGGTAAATGCTATGGAGGGGGGAAACCAGGTGCCAGCCAAAAACTCGTCTTCTGTTCAAATCTTAATAGTTAAGCCATTACAATGCAGAAATCAAACGCATATCAGAAATCAAATGCATATCAGAAATCAAACGCATATCAGAAATCAGTCATATGTATAGACTGCAAAGCGGGTCTTTTGGGCCAGCTTAACGGTCAAAAATTTCTTGCTTCCCTATTGTGGTTCAAGAAAATGATGCGAAACTGTTACATGCTTTATGAAAAGTTTCTTGCTGCCACATTTTCACTTAAGAAAAGTTTCTTGCTGCCACATTTTCTTAAGAAAAAGATGCAAAACTGTCACATGCTTTATGAAATAATTTCTTGCTTCCCCATTGTGGTTCAAGAAAAGGATGCAAAACTGTTACATGCCATATTGGGCTTGCGCGAGCGGAGCGTTAGCGGAGCGGTAGCGCCAAGCCCCTCTTATCGAGCAACACAACCAATTGCAGCTTTCCCAAAGTTTGGCAGGCTGTAGCTCGTCACACAGACGTCGGAGAGCGCTGCAAATAGGCTCAATCGACGCGCCGTGGTCGAATTGTGGGGGTTCTTTTTTAGACAAAAATTTTTTAGTGCCTTATTAAAAAAGTTATTTCCAAAAAACTTTTTTAAAAAAATGTCCGGTGTCCGGGCGCACACCGACCGTCCGACCGTCCGACCGTCCATCCGCAGTGTTGCAGACACTTTGGCTGCTTCTGGGGCGGAGATCTCAACGGTTCTTGTGTAAATCGGGCCAAAAAAGTATCAAGGCACCTCTATTTTGGGCATTTTCCGCGTTTTTTAGGTCGAAACATCAACTTTTTGGGTAAAAATTCAGTTTTTTTTGGGGGGGGGGGGTTGCATTTTTTTAAATTACACCTATATATTTATGCTTTTTAAAGGGTTTTTCGCCAATATAACAGCGCCATATAGGTAATTTTGAACGTAGATTACGATGGTGGCCTCCGTTTGCTTCTATTTGGTCTCCTTGGGCTTGCACGAGGCCGTGGTGAACAAGCAGGTCATCATCAACTTCATTTTGAGGCATTGTAAAGGGTTTTTGGTCTAAAAACAGCACCATATAGGTAACTTTGCACATAGAATACGCTTGTGGCGCCCGCTTACTTCTATCTGGTCTTCATGAGCTTCCACCAGTCCGTGGTGAACAAGCAGGTCATCACCAACTTCGTCTTGAGGCATTCTAAAGGGTTGTTGTGCCAACAAATATCTTCATATAGGTAATTTTGGACGTAGCTTATGATTCTGGCACCCGTTTGCTTCTAGCTGGTCTCCATGGGCTTGCACTAGGCCATGGTTAACAAGCAGGCCATCATCAACTTCATCTCGAGGCATATTAAAGGGTTTTTGACCCTACAAAAAACATCATATAGGTAATTTGGGATGTAGATTATGGTATCTGTTTTTCATGGGCTTCACCAGGCCGTGGTGAACAAGCAGCTGATCACCAACCCCATCTTCGTCTCCATGCATAGGGGCCTTGCCCCTGTATGAAGTGGATGAAATTATTATATAGTGGGTTATGCTAACCCAAAAAGTATCTCTTATCTATATTTTACCTGCAATTGAAGTAGGGGAAATTTTTTATTCAGCTTAAATTGAATTCTACTTGGGACTGAAGTGGATGAAATTTTTTCTGAGCAAAGAAATAAGTTTAAAACCGGCACTTTCAGCAGCGCATAGCTCCGCTCCAGATAAAGGTAGAAGGCCCATTCCACCGCCTTAGATTGTGAACTTTGTGCACTGTAAAAATTATCGTCAGTCCAATGTAAATCTGGATTAATTAATGATAAGAGAGCACCGGGCCAAAATACTAAAATGTATTTAAAATCTGAACTCCCGAAAAAAAGTAAAATGTATAAAATTTTTAAAAAAAATATATAGCAAAAAATGTTTTAACTGACTCTGCTACTTATCTCCATTGCAATTAATTGGAATTGATTATAAAAAATATGCCTTGGTCTAAATTAACGTACATATGATAGTTTTCCAGAAATAGACAAAATTAGGGACTTGAAATTTAAAAAAAATTATATCTCAACTAATGGGTAAACTCTGCGAAATTTTTCGGAGCCAACTACATTTTGACCAAATCAATTGCCATTAAAGTAAGGTGCTCTCTTATCATTAATTAATCCAGTTTTACATTGGACTGACGATAATTTTTACAGTGCACAAAGTTCACAATCTAAGGTATTAAGAGAGCTTTTGTGAGAGGTTGAAAAGTGGGATGGACAAAAATTTTTACCCCCCTTTTTTATATTTTTTATGAAAAGTAGACATGTTTCTAAGACTTTTGGTAGAGTATGACTGTTCAAAACTCAAAATTCGATTTTTGGCGAATTTTTGAATGTATAAAAATGGCCAATTTTTTAATCATCTATTGCTCACGATCTGCTCAACGGATTTTAATGATTCGACCACCAATCGAACCGTCTCAATGGGAAGAATATTTTGTTTTTTTTGTTCATTTCTCTACGATCTGTTCCTGCCGAGTTATTCACAAAAAATCAGTTTTTCAGTTTTCAAAATTTCAAAAAATTTATAATTTCTACGTAAAAATTTCATTTGCGCCAGACGAGACCCGATTTTTCTGAAATTTCAGGTAATTTTACGTATTTGTACTAATCTACAATTTTGAAAGCCTTGGACCATCAGAGATATTTGAGGTTAAAAATTTGCATTCACATATTGGCCCTAGCATAGGCAAAAACCGAGCAAAAAATTTTTTGTCTCTGAATACCAATTTTTTGGCTCAATAAATTTCTTTTAACCCGTATCCATCTAGCTGTGTGGTTTTTAGCTTCACTTTTGACCTTTGAGTGGAATAATTTTGACTGCAACTTTTCATATGCTACAACACTGTCTATGCTACAGCATAGGGAAAAACCATATCAGTATTTTCATACTCAAATGTCAAAAGTGAAGCTAAAAACCACACAGCTAGATGGATACGGGTTAAAAGAAATTTATTGAGCCAACAAATTGGTATTCAGAGACAAAAAATTTTTTGCTCATTTTTTGCCTATGCTATAACATAGGGCCAATATGAGAATGCAAATTTTTAAACTCAAATATCTCTGATGGTCCAAGGCTTTCAAAGTTGTAGATTGGTACAAATATGTAAAATTACCTGAAATTTCAGAAAAATGGGGTCTCGTCCGGCGCAAATGAAATTTTTACGTAGAAATTATAAATTTTTTGAAATTTTGAAAACTGAAAAACTGATTTTTTGTAAATAACTCGGCAGGAACAGATCGTAGAGAAATAAACAAAAAAAAACAAAATATTCTTCTCATTGAGACGGTTCGATTGGTGGTCGAATCATTAAAATCCGTCGAGCAGATCGTGAGCAATGGATGATTAAAAAATCGGCCATTTTTATACATTCAAAAATTCGCCAAAAATCGGATTTTGAGTTTTGAACAGTCATACTCTACCAAAAGCCTTAGAAACATGTCTACTTTTCATAAAAAATATAAAAAAGGGGGGTAAAAATTTTTGTCCGTCCCTCTATTTCAAACTTTTGACCTTCTCAGAAAAGCTCTCTTAAACTTATTTCTTTGCTCAGAAAAAATTTCATCCACTTCAGTCCCAAGTAGAATTCAATTTAAGCTGAATAATAAATTTCCCCTACTTCAATTGCAGGTAAAATATAGATAAGAGATACTTTTTGGGTTAGCATAACCCACTTTATAATAATGAAAAGTTTCTTGCTGCCACATTTTTATTCAAGAAAAAGATGCGAAACAATTATGTGCTAATCCCTGGCCTTCGAGGCCAGCAGAGTGGGAAGGAAGAAGCACAGTCTGTAGCAAAGCCGATTGAGCCCGACGGGCTATCCATTTACGATGTGGTGGCCATAGCCGAGGCTGTTCATGGTGGTGTTGAGCTTCAATGTCATGCAGGACGAGTCCGCCAAAGCTTTCTTTCTGTCATCATCTAACTAACATGGTATGGCTGGGGCAACAGGAGGAAGAGGGGCTTTATAGCGACGATAACACTCAGATGGTCAAAGTTCAAGAATGACAACAAACAGCGCAGACTCCCCACACTCCGACAATCACTGAAGATTGGAGAAAATCAAAGAGAATCTAAGGAGGGAAGCATAGAACAGGGGCGGGGAAGGGAAGGTATCGTCTGGCTGGGTCCTGCACTGTTTAGCAGAGACCAATGAGGAGAGTTCTTCTTCCTCCATCAGTTGAACCTGTTCAGGGTCGTACCAGGTCATCATTGACTCCATGCATTGCAGGGGAGCCAAGAAGGAGGGGCCGCTGTAGGATGATGAAGCACTGCGTGGAGTTGGGGTTCTCTCAGCATATGCTCGTCGCAGGCTTTCCTGATCTTAGGATGACATCTGAGGGAAGGAAGCCATGTGGGACGGGGAGTCCTCATCCACATGGCTGGTGTATGTAGGCGAGCCAATGCTCACCTGCCTACGTGGGGATCAGAAGGGAGGAAGAGGAGGTTGAGGGAAAAGGGCTGTGCTGTAGGGAGACCCTTCCTCACTCTGCCAATATTGGCCCTGGGCCATGATTGGACCAGCATCTGCTAAACACAGCAACGATGGTGTTGACAACTTGGTCAAAGGTGCTGATGATGGACAAGCCATAGGCCCTGAAGTGGGCGAATTAGATCATCACTGTGCAGAGTCCCACCAGAGCTACTGCATGAAGTAGATGGGATGCAGTATCCTATCTTTCAGACTTCTCACCTCTACCTCACCCTTCCTAGTCCTCATCCTCTTTCTCAAACTTCAGTCCTTCTGTCATTGCTCTCACAATTCCTGTTAAAGCCCAGCTGTACTCCTTGATGTTCCTTGACACCTCCTCTGGCTCCTAGGAGAGGTGGCTGGAAAATTGGAGTATAGCATCCACCGGCCTGTCGATGTGGGGCAGGTCAGTGGAGTAGGCAGTGAGGGCAGAGAAGGGTTGGAGGATGGGGACATTGTAGAGTGGAGGTGGGTTGAAGGTGATGTTGGGGGTGAGTTGATGTAGGTGGGAGCTCATGAGGTAGGTGGCCAAGACACCACTGGTGAGGTTGCGGAAGTAGTTGGTGATGTTGCCTTTGTCAGCCTCATACACAAACTTGAACCTGGTCACCTAGTCATGATTCACTTCAGGGCTGAACCAGGTTGGGGCCTTCCCGCAAGTAGAGGATCTGCCCATTCATCAGTTCAACTGGCATGAACAATGAGCAGAGACTACTACCTGGAAGCCTGTGATTAGGATAAATCCTTCTCACTTCAGCCTAATGACCTTGGCTGACAAAGACCAGTGACCCTTTCACCTTGGCTGCAATGTCTTGCCACTTCAGCATAGCCCTCAGACCATTGGTGGGGTTTGAACATATGTTTGAAGATCTGGTACTGAGGTTCGTTGAGGACGCAGATGCTGTTTTTGTCCAGCAGGTGACTGTTGTGGATGAATTTTGTCATCTCTTCCACCAAAAAGTGGAGCTAAGGTGAGACTGGGTTGGAGCGGTTCTTAGTCTTCTCCAAAAACTGCAGCTGATCATAGATGGCATTGATTTGTTTTCATCTGTGCACCAGTGGTTCGTTAGGATCAATGATGTTCCCGCTTATTTAAATATTAGACGTTACACGTTGAATAGCCGTAATCAGGAGGTCCTTTTCAACTTTTTGCGTTATTTTATATTAGACTGTTGAGGTGTCTCTAACAGCTATTTTTTCCGTGTATTTTTTAAAAATTTTTGTGGCTGTTTCTAAGGTGTTTGGGGCTATCTGCAGCTGTCCTGCGCCTCCTACGCATGTATGGAGTACTGCAGAAGATGCTGGGTCCTGTGAAAGTGATAGAAGGAAGCCCCCCGACCTTGACTGCTTGGGTCCTTTTGTGTTCTAACAGGCCTTTTTCTGGCCAGGTTCTCAGGGCGTTCACTTCAGATCTGTTGTACCATAAGTTTAGGATGACAAGATGGGTGGAGAGAATGCTTTTGGCTTTTTTTGGTGCTATGACAATTCACATATTTCGGTGCTATGACATTCACGATGGTGCTTGGCATGAACGTGGGACAGGTGGTCGAGATGCGGCTCAAGCTACAGAAGATGCAGGGCATGCTGGAGGATGAGCCATGGGAGGGAGAGCAGCAGTACGTCATTGGCGGCATCCTCAACGGCATCCAGCACTGCCTCCGCAGGCTCAAGGAGGAGGACGAGATCCGCAAGTGGGTGGGCTATGTGCAGCCGCACACACCTCCCCACCCCCATCTGCCCTCTCTGGACGCCAACGAGGAGGAGCCCATCGTGGCACCCGGCTTCAGCAACGGCTTTGGCACCCCCCGCCTCCACAAGCACAATGTAACTGGCACCGGCATCCTCAAGCCCAAGACCAGCGTCAAACGTATCCCTCTCTCCTCTTCCTATCCTCCTCCTCTTTGAGCTTTCCTTTGCACTCAGGCAAGGCGGTGAAGACCATCATGCCCAAGATCTGGGGCAGCCGTGAACATGACCTCAGCTTCACCAGCTCCCCACCCAAGGCCACCAAGAAGACCGAGCCTGGCTTCCAGTTCAAGGATGACAGCAGCTCCGACAACCAGGAGCAGCATACCCCGCTTGGTCGTCTTGGCCTCAATAAGAAGAAAAAGCCCGCCAAAAGAGCTCTCCCCTCTCTCTTTTTCTAAGCTCTTCCCTAAGCCAGGTTTCCTCTTGTCAGGTGGACGTAGCACCGTGGCACTGGCGCGGAGCATCGCCGACTACTGCAAGAAGGTGGAGAAGATCAAGGAGGAGCCCAAGTCGCCGGGGATCAAGAAGGAGCCCGCCTCGGCCCCTGCCTCCCCCAAGACCGCCAAGCCAAGCTCCAGCCCCAAGAAGGAGCCAGCCACGACGCCCAAGGCCGCCTCCCTGCTGCCCAAGGCCGAGAAGAACAAGGAGAACCTCGAGCCAGACTCCACCACCAACGAGGAGGCCTACCAGTCTGACACCTCCATCCACAACTTCTCCCCGCCCTCCCCCTACTCTTCAGGCCCCAAAGACTCTCCCCAGTAGTAGTCCCTTTTTTCCTCGCCTCCCCACCCCTTCTTCTAGCCCCCTAGCCCAGCCCCAGCACTCCCAGTCTTCTAGTCCCTGCCCAGTCTTTCTCTCTCTTCTACTCCGTTGCCACTTCTCTCTTCTACTCCTCTTCGTTGCCTCTTGAGGCCCTCCCTTTGTTGCCCTCTTCAGTGCCGCTTCCTAGTTTGATGCTTTTGTTGCGTGCTCTCAAGTCTACTACTTCTATGTTGCCTTCATTGCATTCGGAAAATAAATTCCCCGCCTCCTCTAAGCCAACTGCCATCATTAGTCACAAATAAAAATAAATAACAATCAATCAGAATCCTGCATGAAACCAATAGCTATGGTCACTATAAGTGGGCAAAAATAGGTCCATCATAAGCAAAAGAAGAAAATCATATCTGCCAGACGCCATTGCCGCCATTTGCTTGCCAACATGGCCAGTGGTGGCCTCAGAAAATGAGCGTGCAGCACAATGCCATTATTAGACGTTATTTTTATACGTTACACCATCTAAAAATAAACGTCTATTCAGATAGACGGGAGTTTTAGATGGTATATTTAGACGTTCAATGTTTAAAATAAAGTCTGGACACTCACGTCTATTTACCAATTAAAATAATGGCTAAAAATGGTAAACGTTATTTTGAGATGTTTTACGTTATTTTAGGTGGTTGGAAAATTTTTTTTGACGTTATTTTATTTTAGGCGGGAGGCCAAAAACATTTGCGGGAACATGACTGGTTAGGATTGACAAGCCACCTCTTACTAGAGAGTCCTAGGGAAGAGCTGAACTGAAACCCTCTCAGCAGGAATTTGTAGTAGCAAGAAGGTTTCAGTCCTAGTTGCTTCATCCTCTTCAGCTCTGCTCCTAGCCTCCTAGGTCCTGGCTCGATGTGAGCTGGCAGAGTAGAGTTGGCATTCATCTCCTTGCCTATCTCAATCTGAGGATTCCTTGTCTTCCAGGTTCTGATGCACTCGTGTGAAGCCACTGACCTCAAGTCCTTCCAGACCACCTTTGACCACTGGTTGAGGAGAGACATCCAGGTCTTGTAGTTCTGAAATTCAATCCTACATCTATTGGCTGGAACAGTGGGTAGGCAATAGTGATTGATGTAGAGGTCGACTGGATGATAGACGATGTCATCTGTCAGGTGTTCTAATGATCAGTTGTGATGGAAGTCTGGGTAGACAAATTGTCAGGTATCTGTCAAGACTTTTGGACAGATGAAGAAGTCCACGCCTAGAGACAGAGGTGCTGAGGCATCTGGCCAGGGTCGGAGAGGTTCAAGAGGGACTCGAGAATGGGGAGTAGGGCACCGTCCTCCATAGTCTGCATGCTGTAGTCCATGGGATACAAAGGGCATGGCGCTAGCTGAGAAGCCAAAGAGCATCCAGGGAAAGTTGCCTAGCTGTCCTGCTCTCTCCCTCCCAATCCACTGTGGCGGCAAGGTGAGCGGCGATGTGTCCACTTCCTCTCATACTTTCTGGCGGGTGGCTGAGCTGGGCAGGGAGGTGTCCTGAGAGACCCAGCTTCTGTGCATATTGTGCTGCTGGGCATCGGCTGGATCTTCTCCTCGCATCTGTGCCTCAGTGTGTAGTCGATAGTGTAGCTTCAGCCTCTCCTCATCCATACTTTTTGAAGGGGGAGGGGGGGGGGGGGGGGGGTGCACGGACGTATCACGTAGGTGGCCGAAGAATGCATTTGGGGGGGGGGGGGGGGGGGGGGGCGCCGGACGTACCACGTCTACCAAGGGAAAAACATTGATCTGAGGACCCCAAAATATAAAAGGTTGATCCTGTCTCAGTCTCAGGTTCATCGATGAACGCATTGCTGATGTTGCCTTCCATATCTGCCTCTCCCAGTTCCACACCCTCTTCTCCTACTCCCTGCATTGCTGGTGGAACCTCTGGAGCATTGATGGCTGGGGATGCTGCCGGTGGCTCATAAAGAATGGGGATGAGATTGGAGATGTGTGTGCGCAGCAGCTCGTTGTGCTCTACAGGGTTATCCACCTAATAGGAATCGCTCACTTTGAGCAGCTGTAAAATGGCTTCTAGGAGGTCTGGGAATGATTTTCCAGTGGCAGCTTAAAATTTGAACCTTTTTTAATAGTTTCACCAAAAATTGCAGGGAAACCCTCAAAAATGGGTTCAAAGCATAGTTTAGAAAGTTGGGACCAAAAAATGAAAGTGTCAAAAATTTATTGGAACTGAACTGCTAGGGATAACTGTGCAGCCAGGTGGCCAGCAACAGGCCCAGCTCCCCCTCTTCAACACAGGAGGCCAAAGAGCATCCAACAGTTGCACCACCTTGCTCCTGTGTTGAAGAGGGGGAGCTGGGCCTGTCGCTGGCCGCCTTGCTGCCCAGTTATCCCTAGTAGTTCCAATAATTTTTTGACACCTCCATTTTTTGGTTCCAACTTGCTAAACCGTGCAATGAGCCCATTTTTGGGGATATTTTTGCAATTTTTGGTGAAATTATTAAAAAAGGTTCAAATTTTAAGCTCCCTTTGGAAAATCATTCCTAGACCTTCTAGAAGCCATTTTACAGCTGCTCAAAGTGAGCGATTCCTATTAGGTGGATAACCGTGTAGGCCTCCCTTCACTTGCTTCCTCATGGAGCCACCAGCCTATACTTGTTTGAATGTGTAGGTGTCTTGCTGTGCTCCGCTACTGCTTAGCTCATGCCACCCCGATTTCACTTGATTAACATGGATGGACGAAAGAAGCATTGGAGCCTGTTTATTGGTCAGAATCAGGTCAAGGGCTTTCGGTGGCCGAGTGGAGCACTCTGGCGGGGTCCTCAAGCATACCCGCGCCTCCTGCCTCATTGGCTATCTCCCCCTCTCTCCTGTCTAATCTTGGTGGTATTGCATCATGCCGCCTCCCATTTTGCCCCTGACCAGCAAGAAGAAGTGCGCCACCACCTGCACCGCCAAGGCGGACAGCAATCACAGCAAGGCCTGCTTCAGCTGCAGCAACTGCCGGCCCACCTTCTGCTTTGCGGGCATGGACAACAGCTTCACCCCAGTCGGCTCTGCGATCCTGGAGTACTACCGCCAGCTCATAGATGCCTCCAGCAGGAGCACCAAGGACATCAGCTTCAACCTCCTCTGCCTCGCCTGTGACATCTGGGAGCCCACGGCGGTGGTGCCGTGGTTGCTGGTGGAGCAGACGCTGGACGTGGAGATCGTGGAGCCAGATGGGGAAGTGCCCGACTACACCCTCAGCCAGCCCCTTCCAGCCCCTGCCGCTGTTCCCTCAGCGCAGCAGGCTCCAGCCGGGGCTGATGGCCAGCTGGGAGCTCTAATCCAAATGTTTCATGAATCTGCTGCAGGCCCAGCAGCAGGACCGGGCAGAGGCAAGGGACCAGGACACGCAACTCCTGGCCCTCCTCCATGCCCAGGCGGCAGCGCAAGCCCCGCCCCAGGCTGCCCTGCCTGGTCAACTGGCACCACCACAGCTTGCCGCGCTGGGACAGCTTCAGGCTGCCCCTCTGGCCGCCAACCCCCTCTCCCTGCCCAAGCTCAAGTACGAGTACCTGGTCTTTGACAGCAAGGACCCAGCATCCTAAGGCCAGTTCCGCAGCTGGGTGAGTCATTGCCTTGTGGGCAATGACAGCCTCAGCCAGGCCGACAAGTTTGCCTACCTCCACCACAACCTGGATAGGCAGGCAAGGGCCAAGATTGAGCCACTGGACCGCCACTCAGCGATGGTGTTTGATGACATGGTGGCCATCCTGGACGACAACTACGACCAGTAAGATCTCATCAAGTGCATCCTCTTCTCAGAGCTAATCATGCTGGAAGCAGTTGCAGAGGGAGATAGGGGGGATGGAGGAGTTTACAGAAAAGCTGCATCTGCTGGTGGCCTGTTTGGAGTCAGTGGCGGTGGCTGAGGCCACCATCGACTCACACTCCTACCACCTCCTCAACCGCCTTCCCGGGGGCCTGGCCTGGTCCAGCAGCAGCACTCCAGGGCCAGCCTGCCGGCAGTGTGGCACATGTTCGGAAACCGGCTAGCCCGTTCGCGTTCGCGTTCGCGTTCGGGCCCAAAAAAAGTGCGAACCAGGCTTGTTCTGACGCAGCTTTTACGCAGCTTTTCGAACTGCTTTTGGAACTGCTCTAATGCTCTTAATGTTAAGGTTCGCTTTACTGCTTTTACTCGAAGGTTAAGGAGTTATGGCTTATGGGCAATTTTTGGCCCTGAAATGCAGGGAAAGGAGGGAAAACGAGAATGGCGGGGTGTGTTGAAAGGGTAGGCTTACATTGTACCTAGGCCTTTTTCCTCCTCTTGCCCTCTTGCAAAGAATTTTAGGTTTTTGCTGCTTTTGATAGAAAAAAAACTGTACTTTGAGAATTCGACAGACGACTTTGGTTTTTTGATTGACAAGTCATATATGCCGCTTCTAAATAGGGGCATACTTTTTAAATTGGTTGAGAAACAAAAACTTACTCTTTTGAGTGACACATTTCATGCATGCAAAAATAATTTCATTCAGTTTGTAGTCAAATGTGGGTGTTTGCACGCGGTCATATTGGACATTTGATATTAATAATTATATTAATAATGACTATAACAATGATATTTATATTATTATGATAATTATTATGATATTGGTATTATTAGGATATAATTATGATTATTATGATTATTATTTATTATGATTATTATTATTCATAAAAACTTTGTTAGAAACTAATTTATGGTAAATTTTGATAGGGTGAAAATAATTTTAATGTTTTTTTAAATTAATTTGTACTAAATTTTGTGAATATGGGTCAATATTTCGTTGTCAGATGGTTCATCAAAGCGACAGTTCATCAAAACGACGGTTCATCAGAATGGTTTAAAACGGCAATGGCTTATCAAAACAATTATTCTGTAGTTTTTTAAAATAAAGTCAAATGTGGTAATGTCAATTTCAAGAAGTAAACCATTTTCTATGATATTTTAATTATTTTTAAATTTTTGATTAGTATTTAATCTAAAAGTATATGGCGCAGAGCGCAATAGGTGACCGCGAAGCTAAATACCCACAAAACGGAGTTTTACTAAAAAATAGATGTTTGAAACGGCAGGGGACTAGTTCAATAGCTTTGGGTCGGTTTCACCCCTCTAGTTCTTCCTAAAATTTTATTACATTTCAGGGAAAAAAAGTTTGTCAAATCTGATGAGAATTCGCCTTTAGCTCAGAATAATATGATTGGTGTAATCCTAGACGAGCATGATAAAATCGTTTTTGGTACTGATACTTTGATTCTTGTGGAAGTAACATAATAAATTGCACACCAGCGACTGCATCCAGGGTGCCTAATGTACCATATAATCATGCCTGGAGAGCCTGCGGCACGCGCGCAATCAAAATCCGTCACTTCTGCAACCTCCAGAGAAAATTATTTGGAGCTGGTTACAAGTTAGTGTGCCGGTTCGCAAACAAGCACCATGTTATAGGTTCGCAAATAGCAGGTTCGCTAACTTAACACAAACACGCTTTTTCCGAAAAAAGCTTGTTCGACCTCAAGGGCCCGTTGCGTTGAGTTCGCGTTCGCACGAAATGAGCCCGTTTGTGCCACACTGCCTGCCGGCCATCTTGGGGACTACAGATCTGTTGATCGCGGGCAAGCTCCGGCTTCTGTGGGGAATGGCAGGGGATGGGGGCTCCCACCCCTCCTCCACAGCCTTCTTTGCGTCCCACTGGCCTCCGCGAGGCAACCAGCAGGACACAGGCTGCAACACCAAGCAATGCAAATTGCCGGGAACGCTCCAAGGCCATGGCCAGGGCAGCAAGCCCAAACACAAGGGCAAGAAGGACACGCGGGAGTAGCCGCCCAAGCACTGTTTTCTCTGCGATGGCGAGCACTGGGCCAAGGACTGCAACAAGTTTGCGACAGTCAACCAGCGCCAGGCCAATGTCTCCAGGCGTGGCCTCTGCTCCTACTGCCTCAAACGCCACGATGAGGCCAGCTGGTCCGCCCGCAACGGCGGCTGCCGGATGCCTGGGTGCTCCCTCACTGGTGGCAACCAGATGGCTCTGTTGATGACAGCTGGGGGCCGGGAGGGCACCAGCATCCTTGCCACCTTATCCAGCCCACTTCTCGGCCAGGCCAGCCATTTGGAGGTCCACGCCTTCTTTCTCTGAGATTTGGGGGCCAGTTTCAGCTGGGTCCACGAGGACGTGGTGGGCCCTGCCTCCCGAGATGATCAATGTCTTGTATGCGGGGTTGTCGGCAAAGTGGCTGGTGACCACGTGACTGGTGCTCCTGTGGGCTCAAGGCAAGGACGGCCTCTGCCTGGAGTTCAAGGCCTACCAGACTAGCATGATCTGCCCAGAGCTGCTCCTGGGTGGCTTCTGCATCAAGCCAGGGGCCCTCGGGGGTCTGGATGCCAGCCAGCTCTTCAACACTCTGCCAGTGGAGTTGTTTTTATGTCTGAACGCCTACAAGATGGTGAAGGGGCTGGGGAGTCAGCCGCGGGCACTTACAAGCCACCTGATGCTGTACCACATGCAGTTTGGGCTCATGATGTGGGGCAATCTCCGGGCCACCAAGGTCCAGACATCTGACCAGCTCTGCCGCAAGGTGCCCTGCCACACCATCTTCAACACCGCATCCTGCCCTGCCTCGCTGGCTGAGTTCCTGCATGAGCAGTCCTCGCTGGACAAGCTGAGCTTTGCAGTGGGGGCAGACTCCGGGGAGCTCCTCCAGGACTGGCGGACCGCCAACCTTCAGACTCAGATCTACCGGGACAACTCTGGGGTGTTCCACGTCCCCTGCCATTCAAGGACAGTGCACCAGCCTTGGCCAGCAACTTCTACCAGGCCTACCAGCATGCATCGTCCACCCATCAGTGACTGACTGCCGAGGAGCACCAGCGCTACTATGCCAAGTTCGAGGAGCAGGCACAGCTGTGCATCATCCACCGAGTGGATGGGCCGCCACCTCAAGGCTACCTCCTCCACCACCTAGCCCACTTTCCAGCTCCAGGGCCCAAGACAAGGCCCATGGTGGACGCCACCAGCCGCTGTGGGTCACCGCCCCACTGCCTCAACGACTTCATGGAGGCCAGGCCCAGTCTTCTATTCAGGTGCAGCTGGGGATGCGGAAGGGGCGCTATGGGCTGGCAACAGACATCCGGTGGGCCTTCTACGCCATGCGCGTCTGGCTGGAGCATCAGTCCGCCCTCCGCATCATCCTGCCCACCGACCAGTCCAAGGCCCTCACCGCCAACAACTACACTGCCAGCCCTGGACTTCAAGGACATCCCTGAGGATGGCCTCACCGTCTGCCACCTCGCCTCTGGCATCGCAAAGGTGTACAACCCCATCACGTTCTTCACCACCCTCACTCTCCAGGGCCATCTGCTGATGCAACAAGCCCACGCCCACTGCACCGACAAGCTCCATCTCCAGCCTCAGCTGGAGGGGATGGCCGGCATCCGCCTGCCCCGCCACCTCTTTCCCGGCTCCGGTTGGCACTTCCTGCTCATCACCTCGGATGCCTCTGCCATGGCCTACAGCTACGCGATCTACATCACCCAGCCAAATGGGGAACTGCCAGAGAGCCGCCTAGCTCTGGCCCGCGCCCACCTCCTACCATTGAAGCGCAAGGGCATCCTCATCACCATGCCATGCAGCAAGCTCTGGGGAGCGGAGTTTGCTGCCAGGGCTGCCAGCTTCGTCTGCAGACAGCTTGGGCCTTTTGCCACCATCATTCACCTCATCGACTCCACCATCGTGCTGGCATGGCGCAAGGCCGGCAAGGCTCCTCAAGCCTACAAGACGTGCAGAGTCTGGGACATCTTGGCCCACAGTCCAACCCAGGACTTCCACTACATCCAGTCCGCCAAGAACCCCACCGACTGGGCTACAAAGAGCTGGAGTCTGGCCGAGTTGATGCGCAGGAAGGCCTTCCTCCATGGCCCTGCCTTCTTCCGGACACCTCCAGAGCTCTGGCTGCCATGGGTTCAGGAGCAACCGCTGCCTCCCACTGCCCTCACCCAGGCTGCCAGCACCCTCGTGGGTGACCTGGCATCAATGCTGGGTGGGCAGGGTGGGCCATGGCCACTGCCAGACCCCACAAGGATACCGCCACAGTCAGGGGGTGCTACACTGGGCGAGAGTTGCGCTGCCTCTGCTGGGGCTGGGGCTGGGGCTAGAACTGCTGTGGCCTCTTCCCCAGGGTTGACTCTACTCCGCCCCTAGGTGTTGACTCCCCCGGGGGAATTGACTCAACTCCGGGCAGGGAAGGCCCCCGCTCACCCTCCAGTATGCAGCCTCCTCTTCTCCAGGCCCCTGCTAAACTTTCTAGAGCACAAGCGGGCTCTGCACTTCCTCTCCTCCTCTACAGAGGTGCAAACCCATAGCTCTGCAGAGACACCATTGGCCTCCCTCACCTTGCCCTCCTCCTCCAGCCAGCCTGGTGGGCATGAGTCTACGCCAGGTGGGCAGGGCCACAACTCCGGGGTGGTCAGCCTCTGAGGACTCCTGCAGTTGGCTTGCTTCTCTAAGATGACCCAGGCCCTCAACGTTGGCACCCACATCCACCGCTTTGCAGCCCAAGTGCGAGTGCCGGATCCTGTGAAAGTGCCCTGGGTGGAGAAATAGGAGATGCTGATGACCCTGGTGCTTGGGTAGCAGCAGTCCACCTACGGCCTCGTCTACGAGGTCCTGGCCCTGCCAGCAGATGCCAGGGTCCCAGCCTGGCTCCGTGGAGCTCAGGCCCAGGTGCACCAGCTCAGCCTCTCCCAGGACAACAAGGGCTTCCTGCGGGTTGGGGAACACTTCGCTCGCGCCCTCACGCCCATTGCCCAGCCACTCCTGCTGCCGCAGGACTGTGACCTCACCAGGCTGCTGGTCCTACACCAGCATCAAAGCCAGTCGCATGCTCCAACCAACGTCACCCTGGCCCAGTTCCGCCACAAGTTCTGGACCGCTTTGGGCTACAGGACAGTCGAGTGCCTCGTCTGCTCCTGCCAGCTCTGCCGTCTGGCCCACCGCCGCCCACTGGCCCAGCCAGGGCATGGCCAGCTCCCGCCCAGCCGTCTGGAGCTCAGATTGCCCTTCTCGTCCATCCTGCTGGACCATGCCGGCCCATTCCCAGTGCTGGCTGAGGGGCAGCAGGTTAAACACTGGGTCCTGGTCATCAACTGCTCCTACACCCGGGTGGTGCACTATGAGCTGCTGTTCAACTACTCAGCAGCAGCAGTCGTGAGCATGCTCAAACGGTTCAGCAGCTGACTAGATCTGACCAGACTGACCATCTGGCTGGACAACACCTCTGCCTTCCACAGCGCCGCCAAGCAGCTTTCACCCTACCTGCAGTCTCTGGACCTCTCTGGGTTCGCCAGCCCTCACCTGGTCCGCTTTGTCTTCTTTGCAATCCAGGCCCCGTGGGCCAACGGGGCCAGCGAGTCACACGTCAAGCTGCTCAAGGCCTGCCTCAAGTCCACGCTCTGGCATCAGGCAGTCTCCGAGGAGACCTTCCTCATAGTGCTGGCCTAGGTGGAGGCCTGCATTAACCAATGGCCTCTCTGCACAGCCTCAGACAACCTGCAGGACTTCCGGCCGATCTGCCCTGCCAACTTCCTAGCCTCTCCTGTCTTCCAGGAGCCGGGGGAGACTGCGCTTCAGTCCAGCCTTCACCAGGCCAAACGACGCAAGGACAGAGTACCTCACCTTCCTCCACATCAAGCACTTGGCCGCCGCCGCTGGCCTCCGCCTGCCAGCCGCATCCCTGCTCCAGCCAGGGGATGCCTGTCTGCTGAAGGAGGCAACACCGCGGTAGACCTGGCCGCTATTCATTTAATAGTGCCATTCATATGAGTCAGGCAATATCACCGACGATTTGGGGGGTATTCATAAAATGGGCAAATGTCAGTGATATTGCCAAATTTCAATTCATTTATGCTCGACATGTCACCGACATGTCGATTAAGACTTTGACAACTTTTATCACCGATAAATCAGGTTCAATTCATTTAATACCCAATATCACCGACATTTGCCCGACAGGGGCAGGGCTGTCGAGCAGTTATCAGCCAGGCCAAATAGTCATGTTTTTTCGATTTTGGTGACTTTTAAACATTTCTCAGGTCAGTAGACGTATTGGAAGAGTAATATTCATGGCTTACACCCCCAAAGATTTAGGGATGAATCTCCACCCCATAAGCCCCCTCAATGAGTTTGCCTCCCCCCAAGGCAATTTCCCCTATTCTTACTGTTTACCTTTTCTTGTTTTTTTTTCTCAATATTTTTTTTCAATATCAACGCACTTTGAGTTAGAGAGCTAAATTTTTGAGTTTTTGAGCACTTTGAGTTGAGCGCAATAGGTCACCGCGGAGCTTTGTATCTAACAATTCCCCAGGCACCTTAGCTGCTTACAAAGCCAAGTTCTTAATCCATATTTTCTTTGCATTCAAAACGTGAAATGCAAAAAATATAATCATTGAATGGTTTAGCATGGGCTATGCGATTAAAATTGAACTATGCGAGTCAAAAAGTTACCCCATTTTTTGATATCTTGAAGCTGTTATTTTCAGTATTTTTTGAGATATTTATACACATAAATCATATACATAAATGGCGCACAAAGTTCAGTGTTGAAAAGTTGCAATGATGCATTTCCATTCATTTAATTCATTTTTTTGATAATGTCAAGCTGTTATTATCGATTAAGCATGAAGTAATTTCAGTTCATAAATACGCTGATTTGTCAGTGATTTCATTTGAACAGAAATAAATTATCTACCGATATTATCGGTGGATTCTCGGTGATCATATGAATAGCGGCCTGGAAGCTGGTGCAGGTGACAGGCGTTTTCCCCAACCCAGCCGGCATTTTGCGCTATGCCACCATCATCAACAAGAAGGGCTACGAGGTTGGCCATACCGGCGTCAACCTCATGAGTACCATGGCCTCCTGCAGTTCCAAAAAGCAGGAGGGCATGAGCTCCACCAGTTGGCCTAGTTTGAATGAGTTTCTGGGAGCATCATCCTTACTCAGCCATACTAGCTTGCCTTCCATAGGCTCCCTGTGCATCTCGCCCTTCCTGGGCTTATAATAGTTTTTCCTCTCATCGATGAGCACCTGTGGAAGCATCTCTATGAACACCTTCCAGAGCTCTGCTAGCTGGCATTCGAACACATTCAGACACTTCCCTCTCTGTCCTAGCAGCACCTCTGGATCCTTGGCCTCATCATCCCAGTCTGGGGGAGGACGAGCTTGAGCTGAGGGTGCAGGAAGTGAGCAGGCATCATGATGGAGCTGGACTTGCCATAGTCAAAAAGTGGCCAGAAATTGATGGTGGCCTCAGTCTCGGCCAGGAGGAGCATCAAATCGTACTCCTTCAACTTCCATCCAGCTGCCTCAGCCTCTTTAACACATTCGCCATCAGCCCTACCATATTCTCCACTGAGCCTGCAGAGGCTGGATGGGTAGGAGGGATGGTGTGGATGCAGATGTTGTTCTTCACAAAGAAAGTGGTGAGGGTGGGATCATCTGCCTACCACTCTCCGGGGCTGGCCTTCTGGAAGAATGACATGGTAGCCCAGAGTAGTGGTTTGGCATTGTTGCAGTAGACTTGCCGGGGGAAGCCTAGTCTGGCCATGATGGTGGCAAGGCCAGTCGCAATGCTCTGGCCTTCTTGGTATGGGATGAGCTGGAGAGCCACTGCTCAGATGACCTGGCACAGACACACAATGATATACCCAGTCCTTTCAACCATCAGCTCTTTTGCCTTCTCATACTTCCAATAAGACTCAAGCTTTTGGTTAGGGTCTTGGTAGAACTGGATGTCGGTGATGGGGCCTTTCAGGTTGATGGAGATGTCCTGCATGGCGCAGGCGCTGTCAAACCATAGGGCTGGGTAGGGGCAGAAATGCGGGAGGTGAACAGCATGTCCTTTGATGGTGGAAACAGCATGGTTAGGGCTTCAGTATGCCTTTTTGCTTCAATCTTGGCTCCTACCCCATCCCCTCCGTCCATTCTTGTCCACCATCTTGTCTCACCCATACTCCCCTGAAATCGACACTCTTCACTCTTGCACTATTGGCCTGGAGTAAAGTGAGACAAAAGTCAACCATCCAAATCACAGCCAAGCTGGCAAAGAAGTGAAGACCTGCTTCTTCTGTCAGCTAGTGGAGCCTGTGGAACCAGGGAGTCTACCTCAATGGCATTCAGGGCACCCTCTCCAAGGATATCAGCAACTTCCTTGTCTCTGGACCCTCTGCTGTCAGGTCTTCCACCCACTCACCCTTCCTTCCAAGCTTCACCTCCTCTTTATCAACTTCACCTTCTCTTCTACTCCTCGTCTGTCGTGGGCATGGCCTTCCTCTCCCTCTTTATCCTCATCTCCCAGTGCCACCCCATCAAGTGCAGCCATGCCTGTGACACTAACAACCACCTCTCCTACCAGCTCAAGTGCTTCCAGTGCCAGGACTACTAATGCCTTCTTGTCCTCCAGAGCAGCTTCCAAGATGGCCTACCACGCCCTGGAGGTCCGCCACCAGCTCTCCAGAATCCTCACTCCAGAGGAATGGATGGACAGCACCAATCCCTTCATCTTCCTCTGCCCACCCTGCGAGCTGGGCATGGCGTGCTCTCCTTGCCCTCTTCTCCTCCAACGGGGCCTCCTCAACACACCGCCTACAAGGACTACTCCTACACTGGCCCCTCCCAATTCCAGGAAGATACTGGTCTGCCCTTCCAGCAATCAAGCCTAGCTCCTCACTGCATCAGTGGCATCCCAGAGTCCAAGTTCCATCAGCAGCTGGCCACTGCAGCACTGGGTCAGCTCGGAAATGCTGGACACCATGATGAGGAGGAGAACAATGATGAGGAGGAGGACAACAACCAGGAGGAGGATGGGAACCAGAGCAAGAACGAACTGGAGCTGGAGGATTAGGCCCCTGCCATCTGCATCGCCCAACTCCAGTGTGAGGTCATCGCTGCCAAGGAAGCTCTCCAGGCCCTGGCCGTCTCCTCTCAACAGTGCCAAACTGAGCTTAAGGCCTCCCTGGACGCCATCACAGCTGAATGCCTTGCCACCCAAAAGGCCCTGCAGGAAGCCAAGAGTCTCCAGCAAGAGCAGACAGCCCTTCTCCTACAAGAACAGGCTCTCTGGCAGCAGGCTGAGTCCATTTCCCAGTCCATGCAGACAGAGGTGGATCAACTGTGGTACACCATGGAGGGCATGGAGAAAGAGATGCAGGCCCACCTCAAGGCCATCCAGGATGAGGGCACCAAGGTCCAGCAGCAGTTCAAGGAGTCTGAGGCCCGCCTCCATTGCAACCTGGAGCTCTCTCATCAGAATGCCAACTCCATCACTTCCACTCTCCAGGGGAAGGCCTGAGAAGCAGACTCTGTGGAGTTTTGCAACCTCTTCCTCACCCAGGAAGTGGGCCAACTCAAGGAGAGTGTGTGGCAGGCAGAGGCGGAGTGAGCAGCCAACATCCACTCCTCTCAGTCCAATCGACCTCACTGGGCTTCCTGATTTTGTTGAAGGCATGGGGCCTTTGACTACAACTCCAGCTCTGGCAGTGACAAGCTCAGGCAGTGCCATCAGCCATGCCCTTCACTGCCACCTCCTCCTACACCAACCTGCCCACCTCTGCTAGGCAGGTCACCTCTGCTGGTCATCCCACATCTGATGGGAATCCTGCTGAGGTGTGGGATTCCTCAATGCTCTGCCTTGTCCATTTGGCTTCTCTCTCTTTTGGTTGCCTTTTTCTCTCTGAATACGTTGGGTAATAACCAGTGTAAAAGTGTGAGGCACATGACTAGCGTCTGGAGCACAGCCACAACAAGGCTGCGCTTGTGCCTTGCTTCTCTGCCTGAGATCACTCTCTACTCTTGCTTCCTCTTGGTAAACCTCTGCTCCCTGCCCATGTAACCACACTACAGACCTTACAATTGGTTTCGTTTCACCAGGCCTAATCCTCTCCCTTGTGCAGCAGCATCCAGGATAGGGTAGTGAGAGCCCCTCGCAACCTGGCTCTGCCGTGGGGATTGCGGTTAGTCCTGGGAGCTCCGGGCCACTTGAAGCTCACTCTCGCCTCCTGGCCCCCCTCATTCCGTCCCTTCCTCCCTTCTCTCCACTCCCTTCCCTCTTTTCTTGCCTCGCCTTCTGGCTGTACGCCGAAGCGAGCTGAAGTCCGCAAAGACTGAAATGCCAGAAACCAGTACCGGTAATGGCGATCCTCAGGGCATTACGCCCGTCCAATATCACCTCATGGGGCTGAAAGCCTATGAGGGTGATGGAAATGCCACACAATGGCTGACCCGGTTCGCAGAAATTGCACACGCAAAAGGCCAGAAAGAAGACACCTGGCACACACTCATTGTCCCCTACCTAGAGGGACCTGCGCTGGATGCCTACAGAGGCTTGCCAGACACTGCTCAGGGAAAGAAGAGCTATGACGTAATAAGGGATACCTTAGTGGTGACTTTCGATAGCTCCCCAGAAGTCAATAGACTGTCAGTCTGCAAAGGCATTGTCCAGCAGCCTGGGGAGAAAGTCATGCCTTTCCTGGCCAGACTACAAAAAGTTGTCGAACAGCGTTTCCCAGTCACTAATACTTTCCTGGTAGAAACGCAGGAGGTGCTGCTAAGGCAATTCTTTCTGGGCGGAATCCGTCATGAACTGCGGTTTGTGCTGCTGAACAAAGGGCCAGCCCCGGCCACTACGGCCGCATGTGCGGTGGACGCAAAAAGAAGCGAGGATCTTTTCGGTACTCAGCAATCAGTCAATCAGCTCAGTTTTGTTTTCGGCCAGCAGGAGTTAGATGCTAAGCCAGAAGAAGGAGCAGAAGCCCTTGCTATGGAGCAAGGCCGAGGCCGAGGAAGAGGCCGTTGGGCCCAAAGAGGCCGGGGGCAAGGCAAGCCTGCGTCTGGAACCACGAATCCCCAGAAAACCCGCTCAAACACCCCGACTGCTGAGGCTAAAATCTGCTTCTGGTGCCATAGAAAAGGCCATTTGCCGACAAATTGCTGGGCCCTAAAAGATTTCGTGACAATGGTGAAGGGCGAAACCGATGAACCTTGCGCGGAATATGTGCCAAAAGTGATTTCATTCACACCCCGCTTTCAAGAGTGCTCACAAAGTGCTAGGGGTAGCACAGGCTCAGGATGGCGCCTAATGACCAGAGGACAGCAGCCAAGTAGGGGACAGCAGCCTCGAACCTCCCAGCCAAGAGGAGGGGGGAATAGAGTGAGATTCCAGCGCCAGGTAAGCTACCTAATGGAAGCAGAGCCTGAGCCCGAAGAGGAGTTGGAGGAAGAAGCAGTCGGTGAAGCAATCAACCCTTGGGACTGCCATGAGGATGAGGAGGATGAAGTGGAGGAGTTCCTGGAGGAGGTAGATGAATGAGGTCTAGACGCTATGAGTAGCGCACACATGCATGCCGGCAAAGTAAGCTCTCTGTGTGCGCGTTGACATGTGGGGGGATGCATGCGGTTCCAGATGAGTTGAGAGAGAGAAAGAGAGTCCCAAATAAACTAATGAAATAGATGCATCAAAAAGACCTGAAAAGCCGAAAAAAGCACAAGAAAATGCCTCAATCAATATCTGTGCGAGGTTCGTAGTCTAAACAATGAATTTTCTATGTTCATGCAAGAAAAACGCAGTCTGAGATTGAGCTGCAGAATAAAAGCTTTATAAAAAATTATTTTTAAAAACAAATTTAGATTGCTCAAAAATGAACTCGTTATGGGTTCAGTGCTAGAAAGGCATAAAAGAAACATATGGCATTTTATCTTGCTGTGAAAACTTTCAAGCACAGTTTTCCTTCGCATGCCATTATCGCAAGAATAGCTGGGTAGAATAAATTAAGTTGCACGGCAAGAAGAACCGCCGCAACTCATCCCCCTCACAAATCAAAGTCTATACAAATCCTACCACTAGCCTTCTCGATGAGGTTTCATAAAATAAATTTATGAAAACCAGCTGGCGCCAGCAGCAATATCAGTTCTAAAACCCAGTCAATAAATGATCGATACGTTAAAGCAAAGCGAATTTGTTCATCGGTTTTTCAAATCACTTCAACAGGATTTTCCAAGAAAAGTTAACTTGCGCAGCAATGCTGCGTCCTTAAGAAAATGTCATGCGTGATGTTTCATGCATGCGTCAAGTAAAATGGCAGCTGCATTGCAAACAATGTAAGCCATGAATTATCTCCAAAAACAATTTTCTCCGAATATAGTAAAAAGGAAAAAAATATTGTATTCTGCTAAGCTATCGCTAGTGTATAACCCAAACACCCAGGAACAGTCAGAGAAACCAGAAAGACTAAACAGTCAGTTTCTCAGCAAAGATCAAATGCCTATGTGTTGTGTCTTGCAAGCTCATTAGCGAAGCGCATAAAAGGAGCGCTGAAGCTCAGTGTGCACATCCACGCTCCCTACTTCTCTGGGGGACCCAAGCTCCGTTGTAGTGCCAGGTTTGGTCGCAGTCAAGAGCCGACCAATCCTGCACTAACAACTGCTTGCGTTCCTCATTCCCTCCAACTCCACCAAAAGCTCAAACTATGGCACACCCTGCCCCATTGCCCCCCATGCAACCCGCCCAGGCTTTGTGGCCTGAGGCAGCCCCAGTCCTTCCCTTCGCAGCGACCCTGCCCCGACTGGAGGAAACATTCAACTTCCACGTCCTCGATGCCTGCCATCAAGCGACAGCTCAAGGTTGGCGTCAAAATGATCAGACCTGTGAATTTGATAAAAGCAAATTGCAGACCTGGAGTTCCCGCCAGAGATGGACGGGGACGACGCCCAGAGAGCGGGCATGCGCCTGCTCTCCCATGGCCTCATCTGCAGCCAGTACTTCGAGCTGGTGTCCGGCAAGGCCATCGGCTGGAAAACGGCCATGACCCTCAACCACAACGACAAGGTCCGCCTCCAAGCCCTCAAGGTGTTACTATCACTCATTGCTGGAGGCTAACTATCCCTTGCCTAAAAGGCCTGTCAGCAGGCCAACCTAAATCCTCTGTTGGAGGAGGAGGAAGCAGGCATCATGAAGCACCTGCTCTGCGAGAAGGCCTGCGCCAAGCGGCTGGCGTGGCACATCCAGCGCCTGATGACAGGCAACCAGCTCTGGTGCCCCAACAACGCCCAGCCCATCGACTTCCACGGCTCTTCACTCCGCTGGCTCCTCTCCAACGTCGAGCGCATGGGACCCAACAGACCAGTTGTTCCATCCCCCCTTTCCCTACTGTGAAAGGATAAAGGAAGGGATTGCAGTTGAAACAGGTGCCAAGGCAGGCGGCGGCAACAATCGACCGCTGGGGGTTTAACCCCTACGACATGGTGGACAAGAACGGGCTCACCAGCTGCTTCGTGAAGCCCGTCCTCATCACCGCCGAGGCCATTGGATGCTCCATCATCCAGGCCAACCTCCACCTAAAGCACAACCACGTGCAGTTCTACCAGACCCAGTCCCGGGTCATGAACTTGGAGACAGGGGAGGAGGCCAAGCTGTACAATGGCAACCTCGACACCGAGATAGCCGCCCATTGCCTTCTCTTGGCCATGGAGGCCGTCTACCTCTCCCCCAAGGTTAATGCTTGAGCTAAAAAATTGGAAGGAAATATGTGGCAACCGGTGAGCAGGTCCTGCGCCACATGCCACCATTGCCAGTGGTAGTGGAAGGGCAGCATGAGGATCAGCCAGACCAACAAGGTCCGCTCAACCCAATGCCTCTGCCCCAGGATCCAAATCAGGTTAAATTGCCCAATGCAATATTTTGATACAAGCTAAGGAGAAACAAACTTGGCAGCCAAGCGGAAGCAGCGGTATGCCAATACTGCTCCGCCGTCCTACGCCCAACCGCACACTGATAACTAATCCAAGCATGGCTCCCAATGATACACCAATTGCAATGCCCTAAGCATCCTACCCATAAATTTTGAATACTTTAATTGATAATTCCAACTTATTTATAAAATTAATTCATTTATCCGCCAAGTGTCAAAAAAATTGATTTGAATTGCAAGTCTAAGCAAATAAAAAACCACGCGACAGAAAATGAAAAGGATCTGACAACGCATATCTGAGCGCCCAAAAGATGTGCTGCACAGCAAAGGTCAAGCTTCGTTTTCTCTGGTACGCATTCACAGCGCAAGCAAACCGTTCAGTTAACAATTACACAGCTCAAACAGCTTGAAAATTAGCTTCCCTTCTTTACGTTCGATTATTCTTTTCAGATAAGAAAAGATGAGCGCTAGCAAAAGTTCAGAAGAGAAACGATTGTTCAACTTCTGGAGTCCCCCTCAGAGCCTAGAAAAGGTTGGGAACTAAATTTTCTACAAAATTTGGCGCCAAATTGGCATCAATTTGGCAAAGACGAGAATTGCTGACAGCTTGAGGATGGAAAGGGCCAAAAGGAAGTGCAGCCGTCAACCAACGCCTGCACCGAAGGCCATGGAGGCCAGGACTCGGATTTGGACATCGAGTTCCTTGGAGAAGTATCCACGTTTGTCCTCAAAGAAATGAAATGCAGTGCCACTTTGTGTTCTAGTCCTTTTCAAGAGGACCATTCAGCTTTTCGGAGAAGCCGGAGGCAAAAAAGGATTTCTCATCGCTGTGAACCACTCTGTGCTAACTGCTAATGTTTCACTGAGTGCTTTTGTTAAGAGAGAAATGAGAAAAGACCAATAGTTGCCTCATCCAGCGCGGACAATCAAACCATCCAAAAAGTTGAGCTGCTCTGCGGGAAAAACAGTCCAGCAACTTGCAAACAAGATGAAGGATGTTTCAGAGAATGCGCAAAAACACCAATGTCGCCGGAAATCATCAATTCTTTACCACCATAAGGACGCGAAACAAAACAAATAATCACTTTTTTCTAATTTTTCATGGCGTTTTTCTTATCGCCAAGCCTTGTTACGATATTTACTTACCTATTATTTCATAAAAATAAGCTCATTACTTAAGAAAAGTATATAGAGCAACATTATGCCGTAATTTAAGCTAAAACAGTTGATTCGACTCGCATAAAATATAAATTGTTATTTCATCTCATTAGCTCACTTTAAGAAGATAAACGGTGGGTTATGGTTGGTCTAGAAAATCGTCTAGACATAAGGCAAAGAATAGCCTCGGGTGACTATAAAGGCCTTGCCAGTCGGCAGTGAAGGCAGTCAAGCTCAAGACGCGCTCTCCGCCAACCACCTGCTTCTTCAACAACCAACAACGCCAATCCCAGCCAAGGTTTGCTTCAAACACCCAATCCAAAAAAGGCACTCAAAAAAATGGGATGTTTCAAAATCTTAACTTATCCAAACCTAGGATTGTGAATATTCAATGAGCTAGAGTTATCATGAAAGATAATATGTTTTTTAAGGACTACTTTGTTGTCTAAATGAACAAATCCTATATCGGCCAAAAGCCAAAGCGTACAGTTGTGAATAAATTTGTCGCAAACAAGGGTGCATCTTACATGACATGCGTTCCCCAAGCACTCTTGTGATGTTTCACTAAACAAATAAAGTAGAGTTGGTTTTCGTTTATGCAATCCACCCCGTTCAAAGCTATCTAGATTCTAATTCATACTCAATCATAGATGAGCAAGTTTGATCCGCTTCAAGAAGCGGAGCCCAAGGAGCCGGAGGCTGTCCCGACAGCGGAGGAGGCAGAGGCCGCCAAGGCCTCCGGTCAGGAGCCGGAAGGAGAAGAGCCGGGCCTGGTGCTCTCCCTGCACCCGCTGCACTGCAAGACGCCGCCCCCGCGGGGGATCAAGACAGAGTACAACAACTGGCCCGAGCTGAAGAGGGACCTCGACCTCTACAACGACTCCATCTACCTCCTCTACCTCCGGTTATTACCTGCCTGGAGTTGAACAGGGCAATGATTATCCAATTTAGGGTGATGAAGAAAAACAATGCTTTCCAAAGCGACTGGACAAAGAAGCCATCAACAACCAACCCAGTACCCTTCAACGGCTTCCTCAACTACCTCCACGAGCTCCAAGGTAAACTAAAAATCTTGCGGGAAAATTTTGATGTTTCAATCACCTTTTTTAAAGTTATAACCTTTCCATTCTATGGGCCAGCATGATAGAGCACAAGCTTTGTGGTAATGCGAGCCTTGGTTGTAGAATATTAAGATCAACCAAGCTCCCATTGCCACAGCTTGTGTCTACTCAAAAGACGATGCCCCACAAATAAAAATAAGCACAAAGGTAAGTATTTATAAAAACAAATTAAATATTGGTTTTCGAAACAACTAGTAGAATACAAGCTTTGTGATAGTGCGAGCCTTGGTTGTGGATTATTAAAATCATCCAAGCTCCTACTATCACAGCTTGTGTCTACAAAATAGCGCCACTTCTGAACCAAAATAGATCAAGGCTAGTTCATTTTTCAGTCAAATGTCTTTCAAATTAAATTGCCACGAGAAAATAATGGAAAAGAAGAATTTCCAAAATTGCCTTTTTATCAGGATGGCAGGCGGACGGGCTGGGATCAGAGATGATCCGCATGAAGCCCATGCTGGACTGTCTCAGCCATTGCTGCCAGGCCGTGGAAGAGCAGTGGGAGGACAGCCATCTCCCCATCGTCAAAAAGCCCTTCGTCAACAAACAGACGGGTTTGCCTGAGGATGCCAGCCACGGTGGGGTTAGGCACTTAGCATCCTCTGCAGCCCCTCTCGAAACAAAGCAAAAGCTATTCCCTGCAGAAGGTTTGGGGGCGGATTGACCGCACCATCCGAGGCCTACGCAACGAAGAGAGGCGCTACAGGGAGCACATGGAGAAAGGCAAGCACCTGTACGAGATCTTCGGCAGCGCCCTCAACGCCTAAATGCCCCCAACCTACTACCTCAAAATTTCCACTTTTTTTTCATTCCATAGTCCCTAGTTCTTAATTTTTGGTTCGCAATAAATCCATGTGTGGTAAGCATCGTCGAAAGAAAACTTAACCAGATAAAACAAAGCACCTTCATGTTTTCAACAAGTGTTGGCAAATTTCAACTATGCTCATCATGAAATAGGCAATGATTCGCTGTTTAAAGTAATACTAAAACATAAGGCATCAAAGTACGTGCAGCTGCATCATGCGTTTTTGTGTGCATCAATTGCTGCCATCTAACTTTGCGATGTTTCTCGGGAAAATTATTTATCCCTTGCGTAAGGACTTTGGCAATTGATCCAACGTATCTCTATCCAGGCAGCCAAAGAATAACCCCAGCGCCAAGTAGGTGCAGTGTTAGCTGGGGTAAGCCATTTATGCAATCCCAGAGTCTCAACGCATACAAAGTAGCGTGCCCAAGCGGCGTGCCCAAGCGTTAAGTCATAGCACTTCCCGCAACAAAGCAGCCTGGGAAAGGTCGCGAGGCGGGGTTAAAAAGGGCGTGGTGCCACACCCCTTGCGCCCCGCACTCAGCATCTCATTTCCATACCTATTCCGCAGGTACACTGCCCAACTGCCCCACACCACCTCTCTCCTCAGGCCACATTTTGCCCCACTTATCAGCCCAGGCTATTATAATGTTCAAATTTTTGCCTAATACCAAATTTAGCTCATGGTGTTAATGTTTCAAGACACCAGTATATAAACCTCCTGAAAACGATTCCTCAATGTTGAATTTCGGCGCGACATTAAACTTTACCCAACCATTGAAGCAACCGTCAAGCTTAGCCTGTGGAAAGTGAGATGGGAGAGATGGTGGCGAGAGGCAAGGGGGCAGGGCGGGGTGTTCGCCCCCAACCACCACCAGGGCCCGCCATCCGCGCCTACACCTTCAACAACAACAACCCCAACGTCGACGGCCTGCCCAGGAGCTCCGACGAGCGGGAGGACAGCCCGGCCCCCCCTCGTCCGCCCCGTGTGCTCCTCCTGGACGCCGGCCCCAACCTCCACCCCTTCGCGGACGCCAGGGAGTGCGCCAACCTGCGCAAGCTGGAGACCTTCCTGCAGCGCATCATCAACCAGCTCAACCAGATCCTCGTCAAGTGAGTTCCTGTTTTTCCCAAAACACTCAAACCTGGGCAGAGATGGTGTGGTTGAAGGCTGGCGGACACCAACAGCGCCCTCAAATGGGACCACTGGGCTGGCTACAAACTCAAGTGGAACAACTTCCGCGCCTACCGCCAGGAGACCCAGGGTCATTTTTCCTCTTCTCACTCAATAAATCAAAGCCTAGGCAGATTCATGCCAATATGCTTGGTACTTAGGCAATTGGATTTTACTCCAAAACCATAAATGGACAGCAAAAAAAGTTAGGGCTGAAAATTTCAACCTAGCACCAATTGCAGACAACAACACCGAGTGGGTCCTGCAAGAGCACGCGGACCTGAGGAGCTGGGCCAAGGGGGCCACCACCGCTGTGCTCCGCCGGGGCTTCTTCGGCCACTACATCCGGCTGACCAACCCCATGGAGGGGGACCACGTCTACGCCGCCAAGGTAACCAAATTTGACTGCCAGTCAATTCTAAGTGAGCTTCTACAGTCGGCTGATGTTTCATAGAACAGTTGAAAGCCAAATTGCGCTAGGCCTAACTAATAGAAGTCTCGCTCTACGCGTAAACGAAAATTGCTGCGCCTAGAAAACCACAGGGGTTCAGGAGCTCTGGAAGACCCTGGCCTGGGTGGAGCACAACCTCGGCACCCAGGTCAAGCTCTACGAGGAGCAGATGAATGAGTTCAGGGTGCTCTGGCGGTGCATAGGGCGCCGTGAGTGCATGTAGAAAAAATGCTTTTAAAATCAGTCAATGCATTTTTCATTTAAAAACCTTTGTTCTTTAAATCTTAAACTGAAATTTAGTAATTTCAAAATCTAAAATAAATAAATTCTTAACAAAACTAAAAAAGCATTTTTTCATTTGTTTCTTTTTTCCGTTGTTCTCGCCCGTAAAGGGCCAGTTACTACCAATTTTTTTGTTGCCTTGACATTTGCTGTATGCAACAAAGACGTATATATTTCGTCCAATCCTATCAACAAGATCAACAATCAAAAAACCATTTAACGCTAGCCCTAAAAATCAAGCCAACAGCCTGATGTTTCAAAGATAACAGAATTACAAAGACACAGCACAATCCATTGATATGTTAGCGAGACCACGGTAAAAGATTCAAAGCACATTTAGGCCAATATTTCGGAAGTAAATGGAAAACTTTGTCCTTTCACTCATTCCTTCGCGGCCAGATTGCAGAAGGCCCAAAAGGCAAGAACAGGAAGCCAGGAAAGGCCTCGCAATAAGGGCCGTTAAGGTGATTCAGGACACCTAGGAGCGTCCTTGAGGGCATGTAAGGCCTAGAAAAACCTGCGGCCATGGGCCACACCCAAAGCAAAAGGACGCCCTCAAAACATAACTTTCGCAGCAAGATTTAGGGATGCCTATTTCTGGAGCTGATCCCTTGTGGATAGTTAATTTCCTCACAGCTTTGGTTACGCTATTCGGCGCCATCCTCGATGTCTACGGGAAGCTCAAGAGGCTCAGGAACACGGTCAACCAGCCAGATCTGCCTCCAGTCTAGGTTCAAAACAGCTGCTTTACCGCTAGTCAAAACCTAGATAGGTGATGTTTCATGATGAGAAATTGCACCTATTCATTGCAAAGGATTTGATGAATAAGGAGAGCAAATACCCCTGCCTAGCCTCAGACCCTCAGACCTCGGCAAAATCATCGGGGGAAAACTTAGTTTCTGTAGATCTAGAGCTCTACTCCAAGCCCGAAACCCCTTCGCCTCAAAGCGTCCCGCCGAGCGTAACCACCGTCAAGACCACCGTCCCAGTCCCCACCTGGCTTGTGGCTCCAAACATCTACCTCTTCAACAGCGAAGAACTCATGACCAGAGCGGACTGGCTGATAATGTGCGACCAAATCTACGAAAAAGGTCGGTAGCTTATCTAAAGTTTCTCTATACTTCCCTTATTTAAAAAACATATCTAAAAACAGCATTGCCTTAATAAGCGATAATTTCATGGGAGTACAAAGATTCCTGTGAAATCAAAACTTTTTAAAATTACTTAATTTATTTAAAATAAAATTGCAAAACTTACATCACCATTTTAGCTGGGAAAACGGTTAGATGTTTTGTCTTTGCAATAAAATCTTATCCCATGCCTGTCACGATTAATTTCCCGTAGCTAATTTGTTTAGTCTGCAACACTAAGACAAAACATTGATAGAAGGGTATATAAGGCTGATCAAGCCACTCTCCTCTCATTCCCCCCGATGGGAGAAGAGTCGAGAACCAATCAATCATCATCGACTTGGATAGACTTCCTACCTCCGAGCCTCCTGCTCAGGAGGAGGACAAGTGCTTCAGTGGTAAGTGGTAAAGATGGTAGGAAAGGTTGCTGATTGCAGTGCAAGCATATCGCCGCAGTCAGTGACTTCGGCTTCACAGCCCTCATCCCCGGCTACACAGCCACCCTCCCCAGCCTGCACCGGCTCAATCCCTCCAGCCAGCACGGCTACACCAATCACCCAGAGCCACACCGCTCACGGTTGTCAACCTATCTCTGAATGCATGGTAGACAATTCAATGTCAATGACAGAACCTGAGGAGATGTGTGACAAGCAATCTGCCATCAGCCAAGGTTCAACACCTAACCATGGTAAAAACCAATCTATCTCTGTCTCATCAAAATGCAATAAGCATGGCAAAAGAAGAAAAAGAAAGCGGTGGTTTGCAGACGAGCCCACCACTGGAAGTGATGCAGCTTCAGCAGAAGGGCAATCCACGCTGGACTCAGCTACTCCAGCGTCTGTGCCAGCAGCTAGCCCTTCGGCATTGGACATGCACTCCCAAGCGTTGGCAACCTTTGCCTCTATGCCTCCTTTTCTTACGCCGCTCACGAAATCCGAGGCAGAAAAATTGATAGATGATTTGCTACTTTTTTATGTCAAAAATGAAGATGAATATGAAATCGAAGCAAATAGTTCAGAAGAGTGGATCAATCCTTTAAGGAAGGTGTTGTACAAGCTGATTGAGCTGGACAACTTGATCTGCAGCTCCTACAATGGTATATATCAAAGCTGCATTCCACTTTTGCGCAATGAATAATCTTTGGTTAATAATAGGAGTGCTCTCCGTCTATCCCACAAAGATGGAAGGAGACGACAACCAGAGAGCAGGGCTGCGCCTGCTGTCCTCTGGCCTGCTATGCGTCTACCTGAGAGACGCAGTCCCTGCGCTGTACGCAGCAGCCTTCCATGCCGCCGCAACGCTCAAACAGAACGACATCACTTGTGCAAGCTTGATAGTACGAAATCAACAATCCTTTCAATTTTATTGGGTTTATAGAATTTCTGAAACATTACAGAGCCAAGTTGATTGAAGCCTCCCACAAGGAGGCATGCGCTGGGCGGACCTGCAAGCAGCAACGGATGCAGAGCTGTTGGCCGCCAAAT
>JASANA010000162.1:0-80148 GCA_030248095.1 Ptycholaimellus sp. GST1_10
CTCAAAGGTTTAATTTGTGACCAGTTGAAGGAGGCAAAGTGGAACAATTTCGCGCCAAAAATGTGTACTCCTTCGAAATATTAGACTGAGAAATAGACCGTCGGTAGCTCTCGTTATTGTTCTATCATTCTGCCTACACATTCCCAGTATCAGAAGAAGATAAAATTTTGCTTGAGGCTGTTTACGTGGTATTGTGCGTTTTCTACAAAGGTAGCAAATTCGGTGACTACCCACTACCGGTGGGAGCAAATGTGGCAGGGTGGATACTGGCCCTCTGCTCCCTGCTCATGATTCCCATCTTCGCCATCGTCGTCATCATCAGAAACTGGGGCAAGGTGAAAATATATCAGAGTAGACGGTTGAGGATGAGGAAGAAGTAGTGGTTGCATTGCAGCCATGGCGGTGGTTCATCAGCGTGCGGGCAAGCTGGTGCCCGTCCGGGCCCCACCGGGCAGACGGAGAAACGCACGAACTCGCCACTTCCAAATGATTCACACAATGCCTCGCTAGGATTAGTTTCAAAACAGTTTCACATTAGCAATTGATGCTGTATCAGTAAAAGTTGCGCCTCTTATATCAGGCTCAGTGCTTATGTCACGGCCTACTCTGTCTGGTTCTTCGTGTGAACAAAACCAGCCCTCCGACATCAGCATGGCATCAGCAATTATTCATAAACAAATTGAACTACCACCTCAATCAATGCTCAAATATTCTAATAGAAATAAAAAATACAGGCATCAATAATTAATTAGGCTTTGTTCTGATGTGTTCTGCAAAACGCTTTCGATATGGGTGATTTCCAAGATAAAACCTAAACTGTTTGAGAATTTTATATCTTTGCGATATTTTCATCTTTAAAAGGTTCAGAATAGCACTAGCCCAAAAATGCGCAAATTTCAATGGCTTTGTTGAAGAGTCTTTGCTGACCCTGAGAAATGACCTTTTTATATTTAACTATTCCATGGGCTGGAATAGTTACAAATGGCGATTTTATCCATGGATTCTAGCCAATTTTCACAAAAAGTAAGCGATTTAGCTTTTGGCGCGCCTCAGCTATTCGTGAGCCAAGGTATGTATTAGTAATCTCCTGCTATGGTATGACGTCTAAAAATGAAAGAAAGGAAACTGCTTCGCTAAAATGGCCGATATGAATCAGAACAAAATGAAAACGAGATTCCTGCATAAAATTTGAAGATCAATAGTATATTATCCCATTTTCGATCATATTTGCTTTTTCATAATGTTCTTAAAACACTTGACTTGAAGAACTTGGAAACATGTCAAAGATGATTAGCTTTTACTGCTTTTACTGAGTTTACCACTAGTAATGTTACTAATGATTCTTCATCTAATAGCTTCTACTATAAGCAAGAAGAACAATCAATTTAAAAGGAAACGGAAGAGTAACATAATGTTACATATTGTGCATATAATTTTTTTGAAAGAAGCTTTACAAGAAACCATTTAGAGACAAAGGGAGTGTTTTGAGACCTTCGAAAATTGCTTTGTCATACATTTTTGTCCCATTTTGTATTTTTAGAAAACTACTTTTTAAGACCTGTGCTGATGCCCAAATTTAATTTTGAAACGGCAACCTTTTCAAACTAATTATTAAGCTATAACTTTTGAATATTGCAATTTTCGCTAAAACTAAATCCTGACGTATTATTAAGCTTATTATTACAGTAGATTGGGTTTACGTAGAGCTTACATAGTGATGTTTGCAAAGAGTCCAAAAGTTACAGCCAAAATTCAAAATAAAATTTTTCTTACGGCCAAGCTCCAATTGAGTCATCATTCGGTAAGACACTAAAATTTTCAGAATTCAGAATTTTCGAATAGTGCTCGAATCACAAAAATTACATGAGTGCCTCAGTAAACATTTTTTGACAATTTCAAAATTTTGACAACTTCCCTAAAAGCGAATTATGAGTTTTGCATGCACGATCAGTTGAATTTTCAAAAAAATATATAAAAAAGATATAAATGGATGACACACCCTTTTTATTCAAACCTCTTTTTTGATTATCTCCGAAAAGCTGTCTTAACATACATCACGTCCTCCCTGCTCCTTATTCTGCCCATTCTACACATGCTCGCTTTGTCGAAATTAACTTTCATGCTCTGCTGTTCTTTATCCAGGCTAATATGTTTTAAAAAGAGGCTAAAAATGAGAGATGTAAAATGATAGAGTGGTAACGTGAGTGAGTGAAGGGCGGCTTATGGGAAAGAAGGGGTGGGTGAGAAAGGAGTGTGGGGTAGCTGGTGGTGGGAATGGGCGAGGGTAGCGGGGACATAAAGCGGGGGCCGTGGCGTTGCCCAGGGGAGTGAGACGCGGCCCGTCCGTATCACTTGGCCCCCAGGCTCCTAGCTCGCCCTCCTCTCTTTTCCTCCTCCGCCCCTCCCTCCCTCTCTCTGTCACTGACATAAAGCCGCCCTCCTGCCCTCGTCAACCCGGCCCCAGCCCTCTCTTTCCAGCCCATTGGCTCGATTGAGCGCGGCCAAGTGGAGGTAGGGCTGCAATTGAATCCGCCGCAATTGCGCTCCCCCAGCTACCCCGCTCCAATTGGGCCGCCATCTTGTCCCTGGACTGTCTCACTCCTTCCTCTTCTCGCTAAACTCTGCTTTTTGCCGCAGTCCGCAGAGAGACAAAGGCAATTGAGGGACTGGAGGGGGCTGTTGAGGGACTTAGGTAAAGCCGGCTCGGCTGACAGAGACTTGAGCCACAAAGGCCCCATAGGCCCTAAAGCCCCCCTCCAGCACCCAGAGCCTGCACACACCCTTGGAAGCCTAATTGCTACTCGCCAGCCTACAGAGCTCTCCTTCATCGCCTGCCCCTTCTCTACACCTTCTCCAACGGCTAAAAGAGCCCCCAATTCAGGCCCTCCCTCTCCCTGGCCTGGAGGCTGGCCTCCGGGCTTCACATTGCCTATTCATGACGACCAGCATACCTCCTCTACTCTCCCCCCACTCAGCTTCCCAGCTCCGCAGCTGAAGGGATCCAGAGCTAGTCTTTCAGATGGATGGCGGCCAGGCGGCGGGGCCAGATTGCGCCCTCCCTCCAACACCCCCTTACTTTTGCCTTTAGCCGCCCCCCCCTCGGCCTACTACAGGCTCCTTCATCCGCTGGCCAGGAAAGCTGCCCTGCTTCCTGCCATCTCCCCCGCCTCTCCCACAGGGGACTCGGGGTCCAAAGGGCGCCCGGCTTCTTTACCAGGACGCATTTCGCTTTCGATTTCCTCCTGCTGGCCGGGGACGGAGTGGGAGCGGGGATATAAGCGGCCCTACATGAGCGGATGGAGCCCTTCACCCTCTCCTCCCCCCCTCCCTCCTACCCATCCTGCTCTTTTTATCCGCTCAGACCCCGCACGGCTGGCTGGATCCCTCCCCCTCTCTCTCCAACCCTCCCAGCCCTACCCACAGCCCCACTACCCTACCAGCCTGAAGGGGGGCCTGGGATGCGAGGCCCCGTCCCCCTTGCTTCTTCAGACACATCCCTCGGCCCCTGCCCTCCTCCTTTGCCGGCCTCCTCCTCCTACTCACCCTTCTAGTCCCCCTCCAGCCCTCTGTGCGCAGATCCTCGGCGCTCCTTCCCTATCTCCTCTCTTACACACTAATGAGCAATGCCCTCTTCATTCCCCCTTTCTCTTCCACCTTTCCACGGCCTACTTGTCTACTGGCATTGGTAGCAAGCACTTCTCTCGGCAGATAAGAAAGGGACGGAATGAGCGAAGGGAGCGGGAGTCTCTCGGTGGTGACCACAAGCACCACCTCCTCCTCCTCCGACAGCAGCCCCAGATCACCGCCCGACCAGCCCCCACTTCTAGAGGTCCCTCATTTCCTCCGCCGCCTACTTCGCTTCCGCCCATCCCTCCTCCTTCGCCAGCCCTGAGCAGCAGCAGGAAGGCGCTTTGAAGGAGCAGCCTGACCCGCTGGAGAGCCTGAGCAAGGACGCCGAGGAGGACGAGCTCATCTTGGCCGAGAACAACAACACGAAGACCTCCGACGATCCGACACTTGGCAACCTGCCTTCATCCACCCTGGACGAAAGCCTGAGCCCCGCCACTGCCGCCCTGGAGGACCTCCCCTCTGATAGCCTGCCTCACCCCAACGGCATCATAGACCAGGACAGCTCCCAGCAGCCAGCCGATCTTCCACCAGCTCCTCACTCCACGCCCTCTAATGGCCCCAAAACTCCCCACAAGTCCTGTCACTTTCCATTAAACTGACACATTAGCCGATTCTGCGAAGATAATCAAGCTTGCTCATAGTTGGAATTGGAAATAAAGGGGTTTCTGCAGATCAGTGCGACTGCACAAGTCGGTGGATCGGGTAATCAGTGAGCCTCACCTGCTGAACCAGCTGCAAAAGCTTTGCCGCCTCATCGACCAAGAACTGGCCCCTGTGTATGCACCACCTTCCATCCCTCTCCTTCCATCCCTTCCCTCGTGTCCTTTGCAGTTCCTATGAGAAGTACCTGCCCGCAGCCCAGGCAGCCCAGGTGGCCAGCAGAGTTCAGGAAGGTGAGGCAATGAAAGACCAATTCAAACTCAGACCAGAATTAGCCCCTTGCTTGAAGGCCTGGGCTTCAGTCTCGAGATTCGGGCAAGCGGGATGGCGGGCGGCGGGAACGGCGTCTTTGTGGCCTCGGGCCGCGTACCCGCCAAACACCTCGTCGCCATCTACCCTGGCTAGCCCACTCACACCCTCCCCTGCCAGAGAGGAGGGTAGAAGAAGAAAGAGCTGAGGTTTAGGGACGGTGTACAAGGCGGGGGACACGGTGCTGATCCAGAGCCTGGCCAACCCCTACGTCTTCCAGTGCGCCGACGGATGCCTCGTGGACGGCTCCAATCGCAGCCTCTCCCGCATGATCTACACGTCTGCTTTTCCCAGCATTCTTCTGGGCTCTTTCTGACTGAGGCAGGGCAATTGGCAGGAGCTGCAGCTTCCGGGATCGCTACGGCAGTCTCCTGCTCTCGGATCTGACCTGGCTCAACCCCGCCAAGGCCAATCCGCTGGCTGTCGGCCAAATTGTCAACAACCATAGCGCAGGTTGCTCCTTGCCCCCTTCAGAGCCTTCTTCAGTTGATTCTCTCTGGACGATTGATTTCTGTCCGAGCATGTCTGAGAATGCGAAAGGATGGAAGTGTAAGGAAGGGAATTAGCAGAGTGCCCAGCGAACGTGGTGTACCAAGAAGCGGACCTGCCACTGGCGCACTTCCTGCCCAACCTCCGTCGCTACCTTCCCAACTGCCTCTACAACTCTACCATCGTTCAATTGCCCCTTTCACTGGCCAATGACTGAAGGGTGATGTGTTTGGCAGCTAGGGGAGGACGAGGAGAACCCGCTGATGCGCCTCGTGCTTCTCTGCTCCCTGCGCGACATAGAGGAGGGCGAAGAGCTCCTCAGCTCCTACTTTACTCTCATCACTTAAACCCTTCCCTTGCTTCCTTCGCCTACAAATCCCACCACCGAGTCATGCCCTGTGATTTGCGCTCTAAGTTATGCCTGTCTCCTCCCAATCAGACCCTTTTCAGAGCACTCACTGGAAACAAGCCAAAGCATAAACAGCAATAAACAAAACAAAAACAAGCCTTGCGTTAACTTGTGAAATGTTAGGTGAACTGATTTGGCCCATTTTGAAGCTGCCCCATTTTTCGTTTAAACAAAATTTAGCAAGAGATAATCATCTGTATTTTGTTTGACGCACATGAACAGACACAACCGCGCGAGAACAAAACGCAAATGCCTAAAGCTACTGCACATGTATTATTTTCTATTCTTATGGCTGCTTATTATTTCTATTGTGTAACAGAGTGTCATTCCTTCTTTTGATCTAATTTTAATTTTTAGGCATGTCATTTATCAAAATAGTGGCGCTTGTTCTCCTGCCGGTAACTCCAAATATTGATCGAGAAAAAATAGTTTTTAGCGATAAATATGTGACATTTTAGACTACAAAAATGTGCGAAAACACAGTAAAAATAAAAATTCCCTTCGCGACGGTACGGTTCATCAAAACGACGGTTCATCACCGCGACGGTTCATCACCATAGTAGTCCCCAAAGTACCATGGAATTAATTCGAATTGTTGGATTTATTGCATTAAAATTTATGAATTTATGAATCAGAAATATGTTTCAAAGTTAAAAAATTTAAAAAGAATAAACAAAATTTAATTTTTCTTGAAAATATCAATTTGCTGATGGGAATTAAAATAAAAATGCACCTTGTCCAAAAATAAAGTAGAAATTAAGTCTGTAACAGAAGAATTTAAGGCTGAGTTGAAATTTATTAACAATATTGGTTGGTTTTAAAAATTTTAAAAGCGGGATAATATGAATTATGTAAGACTTTTACAAATTAAAAGTAAATTTATACTTGAAGTTTCTTTTAGCATAAAAAACATAAACTAGAAGAAAGAAATTATGTGGAAAAATAAATAAAAAGAGGGAAGATTATTGTGGGGCTGGTGTTGAACTGTCGCGGTGATGAACCGTCGTTTTGATGAACCGTCGCGGTGATGAATCGTCGTGACACGAATGCATCTTGGTCCATCGACAAACTAAAATGAATTTCTCTTTTCCAAACGTGTCATGCGCGGTTCCATCTTTAATCAGGCCTCACTACCAAGTTTAAAAAATGGGAACTTAGCTGCTGATGGGAAAAATTTTTACTTTTTGAGTCTGAACCTGTATGGTTTGTAGTGCCGAGCAAAATATGTATATGTATCCGAATGTCTAACTAAATGTATGAAATGTTTAGGGTCAAAACAAATAGAATGACTCATTTGTTGAATAAGTTTAAATTATCAAGATGTTTTTGCTCAGTGTGAGCAATTACGCGATTTTGAAGTTGATCTAAGAGTGGCAAGTGGCAATAGCAATTGGAATTAAAAGCAATGAACAAATTTTAGGCTGGTAATGGTATGTAGAAGTAAGTAATCTCAACCTCAAGTAGTAACCTCAAAGTGAACAAAGTAATTAAAACTAACAAGTTTTCCTTCTTCGCAGCCGTCTTAAAAAAATAATCCAATAGGAGATTTTCTTTGATTCAACGTTCAATTTGAAATGATATATTCTACGTCTTAAACGTTGAAACTTAAACAATTAAATTAATGCTTCATAAAATGAGAAAGGAAAGGAATATAAGGGTATGATGTAATGTGTGTAGTGGGCGAAAGGCAGATGGGAGAGAGAGAAAGGAGGGGGAAGAGAAGAGGCGGAGAGCCGCGACATACTCAGCCCATTTGGACTGCCTCCTCTGAGAGGGGCGGGTGGAAAATGGTTAGGGGAATGAGGAGAGGGGGCAGCGGAGGGGTCGCAGCCTTGCTTGAGGAGAGGGGCTGGTGAAGAGGCTAACGGCTGAGGGGGCTGGGCTTGGGGGGCTGGGAGAGGGGCGCAGATTCCGCTGCCCAATCCTCCCTACAAGGCCCGCATTTATGCCGCCGCGCCCTCCATTTCGTCCTGCTTCTGCCCGGGCTAAAAAAGCCCCTGCACCGGGGCCCCCTGTTTGGTGGAGGGAGGCGAGGCCGTTTTTCCCGCCCCAATCTCTTGACAGGCCAGTCATATATTGATGCCCCCCGCGGACGTGGGCTTGGAGCAGGGAATGGGATGAGGGATGAGATAGAGGGGGATTGGCGGGGCGTAAATGGCTTCATGAGCCGGGTGCGTTGCAGCGGGCTGGTGGTTGAAGGAAGGAAGGGAGGGGGAGCGGCTGGAGCTCTAGGGGCAATTGCCTGAGAGCCGGTGTGCCAATATGGGGCCAGGCCAGGCTTCCAATTCCAATCGGGCGCTTTGGCCAGGGCGGCCTTTGATCCGCTAATGCAATGGAGCCTTTGCCTTCTGGCTGGGAGCTGGGGTGGGAAAGGAGGAGGAGGAGGTGGGTGAGTGAATGTGTTGGGGTCGGCAAGCTCCTGCAGGCTCTTCATGCGGAATCAATCAAGCGGGCGGGCGGGATCTCGGAGCACGTCCAACCTCACCGAGCCTGCCCTGATCAAGTTTCACTCCCCCTTTGCCCCCCCCCCCCCCCGCGACCAGTCGCATAATTCCAGCGCTCCGCTTGCCTCTGTGTGTCTGTGAAGGAGGCAGCTGCGGAGTTTGCCCTCCCTCCACCTGCCAGCACCTTTTTCTCCCCTCTAGGGCGAAACTGGAGCCTTCCTCCAACAGGCCTCTGCTTCAGCAAGCACTCTACTCATCCTAGCTTTGGCTTTGCCTTCCGAATGGTAGCTGGCTGTAAACTAAATTTATGTCCTCCATTAGGACAATGGAGGCAGGGCAAGCTTGATGATAAATTGCAGGGAGAAGCTCAGGTGTTGGGCTCATAAAAATCCTTGGCATCATTTATTCCTTCCCAAGCCAGCGTGAACTTTATTTTCCAATCTAAGCGAGAAGCGCTGGACTTGATGAGCGTTCGTCAATTAGCCTTGCTTCTAGGGGTCGGGAAGCGTTGAGGTGTGAAGCGGTGTTTAGAGACTGGCGGGATATTTAGAGGCAGGCGTGGGGAGCTTATAAGCCGCCCCGGGGGGTTCGGCCTGGGGTACGAAGGGCAGGGGTGGATAGTGAAAGGGGGTAGGAGGAGGAGGTTGGGGGTTGTGGATGGAGGGGGTTGGAAGGGTAGAGAGGAGGGGGGAGGCGGGAGGCATGTAATGCAGGCTCGTAAAGCAGGAGAGGCGGCGAGGGCGCTTCCAGACCCCAAACGAGCACTTTTTGCCCCTCTACCTCCGAGTAGAGGCGGATATTTGGGCTCACTGGGCCAATCCCAGCCCAGTGGAGGGAGCTGCTGAAAGGCTGGAAGTTCCAGGAGACCTCCCGGGGGCCTGTTCCAGATGTGCCCGGTGTAGAAAGGGCATTAGCTGATGGAGAAGATGAGAAGTAGCAGGGAGGAGGAGAAGTAATTGGAAGGACGGGGGGAGGTTGCGTGAGGGTATGGGATCGTTCATCGTTCATCTGGGGCCTGCGTCTTCAGGGGCGCTCCCGTCTCCTCTTATCCACTTGAGTAGAAGAGGTTGAGGCAGAGGCGATGGAAGAAGGTGCCATGAAAGCGTGAGTGGAGGCCGTTGCGTAGAGTCCTTGGCGTGATTTCGCCCGCCTCTTCAGAGATGGATGTGCTGGGCTGGAGGGAGGGATGGAGGGATGGGGGGCGGAGGGAATGGACGGAGGGAATGGACGGAGGCTGGAGGAAGGGAGTGGCCGAAGGAGGGGGTGGGAGGCGGAAAGGTTGTGGGCGTCTGTGGTGCATAAGGCTTTCCACCTTTCAGCGGGAGTGTTGGGGTTGGGGGGCAAGAGTGGAGGGTTGAGGTGAGGAAGGGGCAGTGAAGGGAGAGGTGAGGAAGGGGCAGTGAAGGGAGAGGTGAGGAAGGGGCAGTGAGAGGTGGGGCCCGGGGGCGCCCTCACTTTTTGGAGTGGAAGGCAATTGATCAATAGGGCGAGCTCCGAGACGAGGGACAGGGGGAGGTGGAAGAGCGGCGAGTGAAGGAGGGGAGGAAAGGGAGGCAGGCTGACCTGGCACAACCCCTGCTTTTCGTCTCCCTGCCTGCGTTTCTTGCCCGCGGCCTAAAACCAGCCCTTGGCTGTCACCTCTCAGGGCCTCCTCTCCTGCTCCTCTTCTCCCTCCACCCACCTGTTGGCCTGCCCTTGACAAGAGGACAAGCAGAGGGAGATGCGAAGAGGGCAGCTGGCGTTCCCCGGCTCAGGATGAGGAGGCCTTCTAGGACCTGAGCGGAGAGGAGCTGAGGGCCTGGGCAGAAGAGGAGGAGGAAGGGAAGAAGGGAGGAGGAGGGAAGGATTAGAGAGGAGGTGGATGGGGAGCTGGGAGGAAGGAGGGCGCGCGGCTTCGGGCCTCCACTCCATTTCCACCGCCGGCCACCGCTCCCAGCTACACCCACCCAACCCCCTCCTATTCTCCCAGACCCTTCCTTCTCCCTTCCCCATCCCCTCTTCCCCTTCCCCCGCCCCATCCCACCCCACCCTCACCCCGTTTCAACCCCACCCCTCTCAGGCTGCCCCCCCCTGTGCACTACTTCCCCGTTTCCTCTTTCTCCTTTCTTTCGCCACAGCTCATTAGTTCCCAGTTCTACAGCCGCAGCCCGCGCCCCTCTACGCTCCCAGGCTCAGACAAGCCCCCACAAAGCCACTTCCTTTTTACCTACTACTTCTCATGCATCCCCTCCACCTTTCCTCCTACCACTTCTTCTTCAACTTTAGCCCTCCTTGAGAGTTCAAGTGGGCTAGGAGGCTGGCTATGGGAGGTGGGCGGAGGGAGAGGATGGGCGGATAGAGCTGCTGTCCTGGGAGGGGAGCGATAAGAAGGAGAGGAAGGGGCAGGGGTAGGGGAGGGAGCAAGAAGCTCTGACCTCTTTTATCTCCGCTCCAACGTTTCCAAAACTCAAGCCCAGCCCTTGAGACATAGATCTCAGCTGGCAGCAGCTACTCACTACCTCCACTTCTCCTCCCTATCTCTTTTGCGTGTAAATTGCTATATTTTCTTACAATTTGTAGACTTGATGAAAATCTTAAACCGCCTTGGATATTGTAAAGATGGCGTAAGTTAAAAAATGATGACATTTGCTGGTGGGTCTACTGTGGGGAATGAAGAAGGGAAGGGCGTAACTTGATTCCAAGCTCATGAAGGTCGACCACTCAACCTCTTCCTCCCCTCTCCTCCTCTACTCATGCCTTCCTCATCCACTTTATCCACCCTCTGCCCCACAATTCCATTTCCACCACCATATACTCTTCATGCATTCTCCTTCTATTCTTTTTTATCCAGTTCTTCTTCAAGTGAGGTCGTCTGAACTTTCTGAACTTTTTTGAAATGTAGCACATCATATAAATCCTGTTTCCAAAGGTATATGGTCTTACAGCATTAGCATCTTTTGACAGCATTAGGATCGCCACTAAAAAATGTCCGTGTCCGTGCCTTCATTAAGTCTGCGTTGATCAAAGCTGATTGTTGCAGTTGCAAAAAACGGGGCAAAATGAGGCGGTGATGCTGGGAAAGGGCGGCTGAAGGTGAGGAGAGATGAAAAGGCTGGAAAGAGGCGAGAGGGGCTAGAAGAGGAGTTGAGGAAGGTGGGAGAGGGAGGGAGGAGGAAGGGGGCATGCGGACGGGGCGCCCATGTCCCCTGCCTTGAATGGACCCCGAATCCCGCATCATCCTCAACGTTGGCGGCATCCGCCACGAAACTTTCCAGGCACCTCTTCTCCCGGCCTCATCCTGACCTTGATGGGAGAGAGTGACGTTGATTGCAGCACGTGCTGAAGAAGATCCCGGCCACCAGGCTGAGTCGTCTCACGCCCAACCTGGCCAACTACGACCCCGTCCTCAATGAGTACTTCTTCGACCGCCACCCGGGAGTCTTTGCACAGATACTCAACTACTACCGCACCGGTCCTCTACTCCTTCTTTCCCCTCCATGATTCTACCTACTTCCCTTCCAGGCAAACTGCACTACCCGACCAACGTTTGCGGGCCGCTGTTCGAGGAGGAGCTGGAGTTCTGGGGTCTGGACGCGAACCAAGTGGAGCCCTGCTGCTGGATGACCTACACACAGCATCGGTATGCAGCCCTCCATCACCCTTACATCTCCTTCCATTGGCTCAACCTTTGCCAGGGACACGCAGGAAACACTCAGCGTCATCGACCGCCTTGACCTGGACACAGAGAAGCCCAGCAAGGAGGAGATCGCCAAGAAGTTCGGCTGGGAAGATGACTACTACTCCGACAACCTCAGTGCTTGGCAGCGCCTCAAACCTGCCGTTACATTTTTCTCCTTCCTTGCCAGGGACACGCAGGAAACACTCAGCGTCATCGACCGCCTTGACCTGGACACAGAGAAGCCCAGCAAGGAGGAGATCGCCAAGAAGTTCGGCTGGGAAGATGACTACTACTCCGACAACCTCAGTGCTTGGCAGCGCCTCAAACCTGCCGTTACACTTTTCTCCTTCCTTGCCAGGGACACGCAGGAAACACTCAGCGTCATCGACCGCCTTGACCTGGACACAGAGAAGCCCAGCAAGGAGGAGATCGCCAAGAAGTTCGGCTGGGAAGATGACTACTACTCCGACAACCTCAGTGCTTGGCAGCGCCTCAAACCTGCCGTTACACTTTTCTCCTTCCTTGCCAGGGACACGCAGGAAACACTCAGCGTCATCGACCGCCTTGACCTGGACACAGAGAAGCCCAGCAAGGAGGAGATCGCCAAGAAGTTCGGCTGGGAAGATGACTACTACTCCGACAACCTCAGTGCTTGGCAGCGCCTCAAACCTGCCGTTACACTTTTCTCCTTCCTTGCCAGGGACACGCAGGAAACACTCAGCGTCATCGACCGCCTTGACCTGGACACAGAGAAGCCCAGCAAGGAGGACATCGCCAAGAAGTTCGGCTGGGAAGATGACTACTACTCCGACAACCTCAGTGCTTGGCAGCGCCTCAAACCTGCCGTTACACTTTTCTCCTTCATTTCCGTCCTCATATCTGTCCCCTCCCCCACTCAGCTGAGGCACTGTTGAGATGTGGAGCCTGTTCGACGAGCCGTGGAGCTCGGGCTGGGCTCGAGGGATCTCGGTGGTCTCCGTCTTCTTCATCGTCGTCTCCATCTGCTGCTTCTGCCTCAAGACCCATCCACACTTCCGCATACCCGACATTCAGTCCCTCACGCCAATCGTTCCCTATCCCATTCTAATCCTTTAGTCTACCAATCAGATGCTGTCCTCATATCAGGCTAAGAACGGGACAGGTGCAAGGAGCAAAGCTTCCCAACTTCGCCAACCACTACCCACTTTCGCTGTCTTCAAAACCGCCGTTGCTTTTCTCCAGCCCTACTAGTGGTGAAGGGGAAAAGCTTTGGCTTGAGACCAAGCCGCACGAAGCCTTTCTCTACATCGAGCTCGTGTGCAACATCTGGTTTGCCTTCGAGATTCTCGTCCGATTCACTTTCTGCCCAAGCAAGCTGGCCTTTGTGAAAACGCCTATCAACCTCATCGATTTCGTCGCCACACTCAGCTTCTACGTGGATCTCGCCTTAGACCAGGCATGCCCAGAAGCTGAAGGAGCAAGTTCATCCAGATTACCTATTTCCAGGTGATGCTGGATGCCGTGAGCAAGGACACCATAGAGTTCTTCTCCATCATTCGCATCATGCGCCTCTTCAAACTCACCCAACACCACTCCGGCCTCAAGATACTCATCCAGACCTTTCGGTTTCTTCTTTCCGCAATTCAGCCTGGAAAATGGGTTGATGAATGCATGGTTGATAGGGCGTCATTGCAAGAGCTGATGCTGCTGTTCTTCTTCGTGATCCTGGGCATTGTCATCTTCGCGGCCCTGGTGTATTATGCGGAGCGGGTTCAGTACAATCCGCACAATGACTTTGACTCCATACCTGCTGGCCTGTGGTGGGCCATCATCACCATGTTCACCTTTTACCCATTTCACATCTTTTCATGGATAGACAAGATATAATATTCCAGGTGCACCATTGGGTTCGGAGACATGGTTCCTTTATTCTTCTTCCATATCCCGTTGGCTCCTCTAGACCCCTTGTCACCTGAGGTGCCGAAGACCTACATGGGGATGCTGGTGGGCAGCGTCTGCGCCCTCACCGGCGTCCTCACCATCGCCCTTCCCGTCCCCGTCATCGTCTCCAACTTTGCCATGTTCTACTCCCACACTCAGGTTGCCCTGCCGGTCCAGATCTTCAATAGCCAGGCCCAGCTGAACTCAGGCCAGGGCGAAGCTGCCGAAACGACGACGGCGAGTGCTGCAGCCGCACGAGATCCGGAAGAGCGGCCCTGCCGGCCCTCACCTCCCCGGCCCCGTCGCCCTCCTCGCCAAACGCTCCTCCAGCCACTCCCACCAGGCCGCCAACGCCGCCAACCACGCCCCCAACCACCCTCCCTCCATACCCCTTCAGTCCCGCCCGCCAAAGATGCTCTGAATCTTCGCCTCCTCCTCTACCTCACTCTGGCCCTCAGCCCCCTCTACTGCTTCTCCTCTTCACCGCCGAGCCCAAGGAACTCTTAGAATGGATGCCCCCAAGGCTGTGATGCATTGCACTTTCTCTTCCCACTGCTGCCTCTCTGACTGGCGCCAGTGTTTGTCTGGCCACTTTGCTCTCTTCACTGGCGGCTGATATAGGCATATTCTACTCACAGTGTGATTGTACAAAAAGCAGCTGGCAGATTTGCAAATGAAGGCTGAGAGCGGAGGGTGAAATCACAGGTGGAATGGGCGGCAATGCTGGTCTGACTGGCTTCACTGGCGAATCTCCAGCTTCTCGAAAGCCTTGCGCGCATTCCGGATGTTCATCGAGGTCGCAGCCGAGGCTGAAAGCATACGACAGAGCTATGAGAGGCTAGAGGTGGGCTGAGGAGGAGGGACAGATGGCAGGGTCGGAGAGGACGATCATGACGTAGGTGTTGGGCGTGAAGGCTTCAATGTAGGCGGCGAAGGAGCGGTTTCGCACCTCCATCTTGGTAAACTGGGCCGCCACTTTGCTGGAAGTGGGTTGGAAAAGGTGAGGAGGGATTAAAGGGCGAGGAGGAGAGGATGAACCTGCAGGAGAGCTTGAACTGTTTGATGATGTTGGAGACTTTTTCGAAGCGATGTGCGTCCTTGTGCTGCCTTCGCTGTGAGTGCGCGATCACCAGGAATGTTGCTCGCTCGAACAGCAATACCTTTCAACAGAAAGGATACGGTTAAATTGGGGCTGTGCGAGCAGAGCGTAAGCACAGTCCCTTCTTAGCCAAGGACCAACCCTATTACGGCTTTTGAAAATATGAATCAATGCCATTAATTCCGTGGGCATGTTACAGAGCTGTGAGTAACTCAATGGACGCAGCAGACACAGAGCTTCAATTTAAAAAAAAATTTGCCAAATTTGGTTGAGAATTGGGCAAGTTATGGCCACAAAACTTTTTAAAAAGTGTCCGTCCGTTATCCGTCCGCCGTCCGCCGTCCGCCGTCCGCCGTCCGCCGTCTGCCGTCCGCCGTACGTTCTGCTCGGCATGGGGATTGGCAATATCTGGGGCTCCAGTCTCAACGTCACTATAGTATATCGACCCTGGAGGGTGCCATGGTGCCTCCAGAATTTTGATTTTCGGCCTCCTTTATGCCGAAATTGAGGTTGGAAAATCGATTGAACGTAAGGGGGGACCCTTACAAAAAAAATGGAAAATCTTGAATAACTTTTTTTAGGATGCTCGGAGGGAAAAAACAAGGATAGATTCGGAATTCTGGCAAAAAACTACACAAAACCTGTATATAAAACATTGAAAGTTTGAAAATTTTTTTTGGCCATTTTTGACTTATAGGGTGCACTGTAATGATCATAAAAATGATATGCTGCCCAGTGGCAATGGTTTAAGTCAATTTTGACTCTAGATATGAAACCGGCTGAAAAAATAGATACGATTTGATACCAAACAACCATAGGTGCAAATCTGGTCTTCATGGGCTTCTACCAGGCCATGGTGTACAAGCAGCTCATCATCAACTTCGTCTTGGGGCATTTTAAGGGGTTTTGGCCTCAATAACAGCACCATATAGGTAAATTGGGGCGTAGATTACGAATCTTTTGTCCATTTGCTTACACATTGTCTTCATGGGCTTCTACCAGGCCATGGTGTACAAGCAGCTCATCATCAACTTCGTCTTGGGGCATTTTAAGGGGTTTTTGGCCTCAATAACCGCACCATATAGGTAAATTGGGGCGTAGATTACGAATCTTTTGTCCATTTGCTTACACATTGTCTTCATGGGCTTCTACCAGGCCATGGTGTACAAGCAGCTCATCATCAACTTCGTCTTGGGGCATTTTACAGGGTTTTTGGCCTCAATAACAGCACCATATAGGTAAATTGGGGCGTAGATTACGAATCTTTTGTCCATTTGCTTACACATTGTCTTCATGGGCTTCTAACAGGCCATGGTGTACAAGCAGCTCATCATCAACTTTGTCTTGGGGCATTTTAAGGGGTTTTTGGCCTCAATAGCAGCACCATATAGGTAAATTGAGGCGTAAATTATGAATCTTTTGTCCATTTGCTTACACATTGTCTTCATGGGCTTCTACCAGGCCATGGTGTACAAGCAGCTCATCATCAACTTCGTCTTGGGGCATTTTAAGGGGTTTTTGGCCTCAATAACCACACCATATAGGTAAATTGGGGCGTAGATTACGAATCTTTTGTCCATTTGCTTACACATTGTCTTCATGGGCTTCTACCAGGCCATGGTGTACAAGCAGCTCATCATCAACTTCGTCTTGGGGCATTTTACAGGGTTTTGGCCTCAATAACAGCACCATATAGGTAAATTGGGGCGTAGATTACGAATCCTTTTGTCCATTTGCTTACACATTGTCTTCATGGGCTTCTACCAGGCCATGGTGTACAAGCAGCTCATCATCAACTTCGTCTTGGGGCATTTTACAGGGTTTTGGCCTCAATAACAGCACCATATAGGTAAATTGGGGCGTAGATTACGAATCCTTTTGTCCATTTGCTTACACATTGTCTTCATGGGCTTCTAACAGGCCATGGTGTACAAGCAGCTCATCATCAACTTTGTCTTGGGGCATTTTAAGGGGTTTTTGGCCTCAATAACAGAAACCATATAGGTAAATTGGGGCGTAAATTACGAATCTTTTGTCAATTTGCTTACACATTGTCTTCATGGGCTTCTGCCAGGCCGTGCAAGCCGCTCATCATCAACTTCATCTTAAGGCATTGTATTGGGCGTTAGGCTGTTTATTGGCCTTTGGCTGTTCAAATTGGATGAAATTACTGAAATGGTGAATCTCCGCTTCAGTGTTTTTCTCTCTTAGCTGGTCTCTTTTTAATGCTTGCAATAAAAATAGCTTGGGCATAAAGGTGATGAAATTTATTTGATTCATCTTATCATGAAACTAGCTTGGGCCATAAGGTGATGAAATTAAATCTGACACTTATCAGGAAAATATGCTTACTAAATTTTGAACTTTACTAAAGAGCTAAGAGAGCCCAGGAAATTTTGGCCACCTTAGGATTATTGTTTGGGTAGAGCTATAAATAAAAACTAAACATAAGTTAACATTGAGCAAAAAATATGCATTATAATGAAAAAGTAATATTTTGAATAATTTTCTAATATTTTCCCAGTTTTCGTATTTGCTAGCAACATTAATTTCATATAATGGAAATTTAAATGCAAAGATTTTGTGCAAATCAATTAAAATATTTATGATTTACTCTAACCTGTCATAAATTTAATAAAGAACAATGGTGAAAATTTTCTGGGCTCTCTTAGCTCTTTAGTAAAGTTCAAAATTTAGTAAGCATATTTTCCTGATAAGTGTCAGATTTAATTTCATCACCTTATGGCCCAAGCTAGTTTCATGATAAGATGAATCAAATAAATTTCATCACCTTTATGCCCAAGCTATTTTTATTGCAAGCATTAAAAAGAGACCAGCTAAGAGAGAAAAACACTGAAGCGGAGATTCACCATTTCAGTAATATTAACTATCACTTACTAATGCAAAATACTCGTTTTGTTTGGTCCCTTTTGTCTCTGAAATGCAAGTTTAATTAAACGATCAATGTTTAGCGATCTATGTTTAGCTCAGCAAAAGTATGTTTTCTAAGATTTATCATTTACATAAGTGCGCTGTTTGGTATTCTTTTACTTTATCCCTTCATATGGACCAGTTGCTCATAGCAATAAATGAAATTTTTTTCAAAATTTCTGATTTTTCTGAGAATAACCTCATCGGCGTCAAGGATGGATCCGAAGGCTTTGAGCTTGCCCTCCATCTCTTGGACGTTGGGAACGAGCTGATAGACGATGGCAGACCAGGCCTTGTACAGGGTCTCGTCCCAGATTGAGCTCCTGTAGCACTCGCAGTGCAGCGGCTCCGACAACTTCACCAGGTCTTCTCTTCTCTCGTTGAATATCTGCCACCAGTTCTCAGCATCCATTAGAGAGGGCCATCAGAAGGAAATGACGGAAGTCAACGGCATCTCGATGCTCCTCCGCGACGAGGTCCATTTTGTGCAGCAGGCAAAAGATCTTGGCGCTAGGGGAGTTTTCCTCCAAGGCCTTGAGGCAGGTGGTGTAGTAGGCCAGGTCCTTCTCGATCTCACGACTCTCCACGTCAAACACGTAAATCAGTACCTCAACGCTCACTTGGCATAAATCAATTTTCCTCCTGAAGAGGATGAAAAGGGCACCTCAACATTCTTGAATATTTGGTCCCTTTGTGAGTGTAGGTAGTTCTCCATGAACGACTCCTGGCCTCCGCAGTCCCAAAGGTGCAGTACCAGATTGCCCAAGAACCGCACGTGGGCATGCTCCACTTCCACTGTCCAGTTCACCACAGCTTATTGCTTGGTGAGAAGAGGGTAGAGGGTGAACTGGTGGGTCCAAGGCGGCGGGTGTCGTTGGCGAGGTAGTTGGCGAAGATGATGCTCCGCATGCTCGTCTTCCCGCTCCCGCTCTTCCCCATCAGCAGCACTTTTTTTTTCATCCTCGATGCCCCGACAGGGAGTCTGAGAATTCGACGAACAATGGACTCTGTGCGCAGACTGGTCATCCGTCCAGGGGGAGATGCAGAGACTGAAGGAGAACCTCCTTTTCAGGCATTTAAGCCGCGCGTTTGACCGCCAGAACTCTTCAGTGATGAAATAATTTGGCTTTATTCTTGACATATATTTTTGTACATCCTACAGCAAATCAACTATATCTGGTACCATCGGCAAGCCTAAATTGAATCTCTTTTCTCCCAAAAATTCGATTACCCCGAGTTCAAAGTCAAAGAAATACATCTACCTTGGCCCACCTTTACACGACTTTGGGCCTTTTGTGGTCTTTGGCCCATTTTTACAAGACTTTGGGTCTTTTGTGGACTTTGGCCCACCTTTACACGACTTTGGGCCTTTTCTGGACTTTGGCCCACCTTTACACGACTTTGGGCCTTATCTGGACTTTGGCCCACCTTTACACGACTTTGGGCCTTTTATTGACTTTGGCCCAACTTTACACGACTTTGGGCCTTTTGTGGACTTTGGCCCACCTTTACACGACTTTGGGCCTTTTGTGGACGTTGGCCCACCTTTACACGACTTTGGGCCTTTTCTGGACTTTGGCCCACCTTTACACGACTTTGGGCATTTTCTGGACTTTGGCCCACCTTTACACGACTTTGGGCCTTTTCTGGACTTTGGCCCACCTTTACACGACTTTGGGCCTTTTCTGGACTTTGGCCCACCTTTACACGACTTTGGGCCTTTTCTGGACTTTGGCCCACCTGTACACGACTTTGGGCCTTTTCTGGACTTTGGCCCACCTTTACACGACTTTGGGCCTTTTCTGGACTTTGGCCCACCTTTACACGACTTTGGAGACAACCTTGATTTGTTACGCGCCATTTAATCCACTAAGGCCTTTATGGCCACAAATAAGACTAGGCCTTTATGGCCACAAAAAAACTAGGCCTTTTATGGCCATACGTCAATGAAAAATGAGATAGCCATGAACATAATGAAAGAAAAATGTAATGGCAATTCGGCAGCTTCCTGGACCCAACCCGATAGGCACCACTAAATCTGCACCAACTTTTTCCTAGTTCTACTCAATTGAATTTAGCTAATATGACAATTTGCTATGTAATCGACTACTGATACATACGAATATATATCCGCTCTGGGGCATACTTGATCCATGCTCAATCGTGGCTAGGGGGGCGGTGAATTTTTGGGGGTGGCAATCAAGCCATTGCTCTGCTCCCCCAAAAGAAGCCCGGACCTTAGCAGAGCAAGCTGGTACCGCTATTGGTCCAGCAGGAAAGGTGAAGCTGCACCCTCCATCCGTGACCGTTCACGCCTTAGCTGCCGCGCATAGTGCCGAAGCGATTTTCAGTTCCCTCCCCCCGCCCCACCCCCTCGTGATGGGCGGCATATACTGTCAAAAGATGGGAAGTTGTGAAGCCTGATTGAGCATGAATCATGTACACCCCAGCCTACCCCTCCCCCAACCAAGCCTACTCTAGCCCAGCCAGCCTAGTGAGAGAAGAATAGACTAATCTGGTGGGCTAAGGAGATGGAGAGAATGCCACATGTTCCCCAGAGTCGGAGCTCTGAGGCCAGGGTCATTCGGACGCCGTCGACTTCTCAGGACACACAACGCCACATGTTCCCTAGCGCCGGCCAATCTTAAAAAGCCCCCGTGGCTAGGGCCAGGGTCGTTGGCGGCGATGTTGAGGCTTCTTGGGCTTCTTCTTTCTTCTTTTCTTTTTCTTCTTCTGGTTTAGACTGACCAACTGACCCCCTTTTATAGGCAGCGCTGCTCAGCGGGGGGTAACGCACCCTCTTATTATCCTTTGCACACAAGATCCTTATCTCCTTTTTGATTCTCCCCAATTTAGCTCAGCGGGGGGTGATTAATCTGCTACCTGTTTTATGGCCTTTGCGGTGAAGCGGATCTAAGGCAGATGCGGCAATGAATTTGCTTTCTCCTTCCGACTCTCCCATATTCGCAGCTAATTGAAAATAAAAACAATAAAATGCATACCATGAAGCAAAACGAAGCAAAAGGAGCATGAAAATGTATTTTCGCCATATTTTTCGTCATGTTTTCATACCACCATAAAATTCGAAAAAATTAGGCATTTTTGTTCTTAGCTTCATGTTTTTGCCTTCTATTGCGAAGAGAAAAGATTGGGGTCTAATCAATCAAACACACAGCATGTAAAAAATTAAATCCTTAAAATCAGATCAGAGACACACAGAGATCAATCAAAAGCAGATTATCAATCTTTTAGGCATGGGTGTGGAGGCCCCGAAGCATAGCCTAGTATGGCTAGCAATTATCCCTGAAAAAACTTGAGGTATGAGTGAAAAAAAAATTTCACAAATTTTCATTTTTCATGCCCATACCTCAAATTTTGAATGCCTAATTTTTTCGAATTTTAATTGAAAATTGGCCAAGCAAGGTTCATTTCCGCATTCACTGCATCGGTACCTTTCAATTGATAGGAAAAGTCGATTTCTTATTGTCCTAGTCTTAATTTTCACTAAGTCCATAGTTAAGGGTCTGACCATTTCGTCTGGATAGTATATGTTGCATAAATCTGAACATGAATGATATCGACTCTACCTGATCCTAGCATCATTTTATTCTATTCCATAAGAAAGCCTCTGTAGTATACACACTGCCCAGTAGAGTCATTCGAAAAACGACAGAAAAGAGCGGTGACTTCAAGCTCCGAGCTAGAGCATGCAATAGAGAAAATAGGCGGAGTGCTTGAGCGAGGAAAGAGGGTGTGAGTTGGGATGGGAGTCTAGGGAATACGAAGGGCAGCTGGTCCAGCTGGAGAACTCGACCCAGCTTCCAGCATAGTTCCGCGCTGCCCGTCCGCTCTGCACCAAGGCGGAAGACCAACAGTGAGGGATTGCACACCCGTGCTGCAAGTAGGCCACCAGACTACCACCCTTCATCCACCTAAAGGTAATAGGCCTCATTTAGTAGCAGTATGTTGAGGTGTTCATTTAGTAGCAATCGATAGGTGCTTTTAGTAATTGTTTTCTCACTAAAGCACTGAGCCTAAGCCTAAGCTAAAGCCCGATAATGAACCTATGATCAAACCTAAAACTAAGCACCGGGTTAAGTCCTTAAGTTGAAAGCCAAAGCCAAAACAAGAGGTGTTACTAAATGGCTGAGCAGAAAAATGGCCTACATCCGATGGATGCCGGTGTTACTACTAACACAACGCATTTTTAAACCCTCCAGCCCTCTCATTGAAGGTGATGCGGAGGTCGTTGACGCCTTTCAAGGCCCCCTCCTCATCCAGCAGCTCCCCGATAGGAAGGCTGATCGCTCCTTTTATGCGGCCTGCAAAGCAATTATTCAGCTTCAACAGCGGCTGGAGGCTTAAAAAGGGAAACAGGTGGCTAAATGAATCACCTGCTCGACTGGCCAGTTTGTAGTGGGAAAGGCCATCGAATTGTTCCCGCGGCCGAGCATCCAGCAAGGTTAAGTCCGCGAATTGGGAGATCACGTCGGGAAGCGTGATGATCCATTTTGCATTCCAACTTGCTTCAAGTTTCCCTCTGCTTTACTTAAATATTGCTTTGCAGTCATTATTACATATTATTACAGGTATATTATCCAAAATATCTTTTAGATTTCCCGAGACGGTGTTAACAAAGTTGACAGGGCATACTGGCAAGTTTTTCTTTTTGTCATAAATAAATTATTCATTTTTATGATTGGTTCAAAAGTTGTTTTTAAGTGTGCAACAGGGTATAAAAAGGCGATTGGTGAGGTGGTAGTTGGCCTGTTTCCACCGGCTGAAGCCCTCCGTTCATGATGGCCACCTTCTCATGCCCGAATAGCTAAAATGCAAGAGGATGCTTCTAGATTGCTTGAAACCTGAGAAAGCAACCTTGAAAGCCCACCAAACAAAGGTGGCAGTCATGAGCGCCGTGTCAAGCTCCCCGTGATCATACAGGACCACCAAACAGTCTTTGTTCACTCCGAGGCCTCGCACATAGCTCTTCAAGCCTCATCTCTCAACTGTCATCCCAGGACGGGATTTGTGAAGGACCTGAAACTCTAGCGAGGTATTACGAGAGCGTAACGGTTGGTGGAGGTGGGTGCAACGATTCTCTCAATGCTCCAAGTGCTGGGCACCCTGTTGGACTCAGAAGCCAGGACTGGAGATGAATGAAGGATGAAGCATACATGTCCCTACTAAAATGAACCCCCGGTGTTGGTTTGTTTTACTGAATTCCCATCACATGACACATGTTGGGTTCGGGTGTCACATGACCGTTTTTTGCGCGGCTGAAAGAGGATTGCGGACTAAAGTGCAATGTGTCATAAAACCACGAGTTAAATTCTGTTGGGGAAAAATAATTTTACACAATATAGTCGAGATCTAGGAGCATCTGAAAAAACATCGAGTAGATTATGAATTAAAAACTGGTTGAAATCATGAGCAAATAAATCATCTCCATGCTAAGAGACCTTGTATATACTGTGTAACATTGGAAAGCCAAATGTGGTCTCTTTTCTCCAAATTTTCTAATTGCCTCGAGCAAAAAGTCAAGGAAATACATCTACTACCTAGTGGACCTGCCGCTTGGACCACTCGCATTTTGTTTTTGGCGCGCAGTTCAGTGTCTCTTTCCATGCGCGCTAAAAAACAAAATGCATACTACGCAGCAGATTCCACTAGTAGTAGATGTATTTCCTTGACTTTTTGCTCGAGGCAATTACAAAATTTGGAGAAAAAGAGACCACATTTGGCTTGCCGATGGTACCAGTTATTTCTTCCACTTTTAATATAGTATAAAATGTATAAATACAATTTTAAATTATTCGACAATTTTTGAAAAATAAAAAAATAAAAAATAAACTTATTAAAAAACTATAACAAAAAGAAAAAAATTGGAAAATTAAAAATACCATGCAATTTATTGTGCTAACTAACATAACATTTTTTGTGAAATTTTCATGACTTTTACTTTTACTTTATAGGAGAAAAGAGATTCACATTTGGCCTGCCGATGGTACCAGAAATTTATTTCACTATAGTATAAAAACGTATAAATGAAAATTTTTTTATTGTTGGTTATGTATTATTTTATATTAAGATATTATTGGATAAAAAATAAATAAAAAATAAACCTTTTTAAAAATATAACAAAAAGAAAATATCCATTTAAAAATCAAGAAATACAATGCATATTTATTGGCAAAATAACATATTTTTGTGAAATTTTCATGATTTTATACTTAGGGCAATCGATTTTGGGGAGAAATCTTAACGTCATAAGAGAGCTTTACTTTGGCCTGCCTATGGTACCAGTTGTTTTCTCAACATAAAATTTCCAAAAAAACTGATTGTCTGAGATGATTCGAACCTCCCAGTTTTACCCAACTGTCCAATCGCTTAGACCACTACACCACTGGTGCATATGCCTGTTTGATCAACTGTAGACTTATGAATAAATAAATACATGAGTCCCAGGGACCCGGGAGAGGGGAAAGGGGGTAAAGAAAACCAATACCTACCATCGTTCATTGAATAGTATGCGGAGCAGAAGGAGAAGAAGGAGAAGGAGAAGGAGAAGGAGGAAGTAGTTCGCACAAAATGGTTCTTTACAATTTTCATTGTAAAAACATTTGTTTTTTGCAAAAGTCAAAAAAGAAACTATAGTCAATTCGATGTCGCCCATTCCAATGGAAAAAGAATTAGAACTATTGGAGCATTCTGTGACGAACAGCAGCCTTATCAAAATTAAGATCTAGCAATAACCCCGAAAACGTACAATGGTTCGGCAAGAGGGGCTGGGCGCTGACACTCCGCTAGCGCTCCGTTCGCGCCAGCCCAATAAGGCTTTAGACAACTGGTAAAAACCGGTGGAAAGCTTTATTGGTGATTTATGAGAAACCTGAATAGCTCAATAAAGCAGAGTTTCGCGACTTTTATGCCGTTTACCGCATTGGTTTTAAGGCTTTATTTCTGAGTTAATGTTACATTGCACTACTTTCTTGATAAGTACTCTGCAAAAATATGTCAATTCATTTACTTTTTCTTTAAAATCGTAAAATTAGAAATATTCATTTCTTCTCAATAAACTGCCATTATCTCGATAAAAATTCGATTGCTCATTTTTAAAAAGCATTGGTGTCACACTAGTCCGGGGCATTTTAGTCCGGTGGTACTTTAGTCCAGTGGCACATTAATCCGGTGGCACTTCTGGTCTGGTGGCACTTTAGTCCGGGGCACGTTAGTCCGCGGCATTTTAGTCAGTGGCACTTTAGTCCTAGATACCCCTCAGGACAGAAGTTAATTGGTTGCTCCGAGTAGGTTGGGGGGGGGGGGGTGGGGAGTCGGGACAGGTATGGATGTAAGACGCAACCTTGATGTGCTGTTTGCGGAACTCAGCGAGGGAGTCGTTGAAGAAGTAGGCGGTGTCGAAGAGACAGATTGGATAGCGCCCTGTCTCCGTGGCCGTGTGGACATAGGCCAGGCTAATAAAATCGTTATGCCCTGGCGTCAGGTAGGCTCCCTCAAGCTGCCAACCAATGACCCAGCCAAGAGTGATGGCTGTGAAAAGAGACCTTGCTGGCCGTGAGTTTGGAGGCGGAGGCGTGAGGAAGAGCATTGGCAGCAGGAACGAGGGTGAAGAAGAGGATTAGTGCTATCAGGATCAGGATGATGAGCAGCGCGAACAGCATACCCAGGCAGATCATGCATGGCGAGTTGCGCTCCTCCTGCTCTTAATTTTGCGCTTTTGCACGGTTAAGCAGCGTAGAAAATAACCTTGGGCTCTGCGGAATACTTGAAGGTAGGCGTAGAGGAAGGCTGGTATTGGTAACGATCACCAGCGTGGTAGTACTCCTCTACCACAACACACCCGTTCTCTCCATACCGCCCCATACCTTATTTGAGTCATTCATAGCTCTTATGGCAGCTCACGCTCTTAATAGAGAAATATCGAAAATAGGAAAATAGGAAAAATATGAATAATAATCGTTTGCCTGAAAATCGAAATTTAAAACAATATAAAGAGCGCTATGAATAAAGCTATAAGGCGCTAGGCATGGCATAAGATATTAACGTTGATAGTGCTGCAGCCAAAAATGGTGTTGGGAAAGAAAAAATGCAGCGCAGGGGGTAGGTAGGAATGGCGAAAAATTTCTTGCAGAAACCCCATTTCTCTGCGCTGTTAAAAACAAAAATGGAGGGGTAGTGGAGACCTGGTGGAGGGCACCTGGTCTTGCCCTCGGACTGCCGATAAGAGGATGCTAATTATTTCTTTTCCTCGTCGAATGATACCCCGTCACGGTCGCACAAGTTCAGCGCTTTCTACTTTCATGAAAATGACATGTGACTATCTCAAATATGTTGTGAAAATGTGAACATACTTTCAAAAAGCCCATATATTTTAAAGGGTTGTTATGAATTCATGAATGCGTATTCAAGAGGCCAAGCTTAGCTGGAGGAAGACAGGGACAATACGATACTTGTTTGTATCAGACTATACCTACGCAAGAAGATGGCATTGGGTATCGTCTTTTGGCCGATGGAGGGCGGACCAGTTTCGGTCATGTGGGCAGGGAGAGGGTGTGGGATTTGAGAGGGCGAGCTTGGAGCTGGCGGAGTCGAGGTGCTTGGCCTAGGCCTTCGCATTTATTTTGGAAAAAGTGGCCGAAGACGAAGAAAGCGGCTGCATGGAGGGTTACTTTTTAAAATTTTTTGGCATTTCTGGCGCGTTTAGGTCGATTTGATGATTCTCTTCCCAATAAAAAATTCAAACATTTTTCCTTTCCTTTGCCTTTTTTAAAATAACTAAGAATATTGCTCAATTCCAAAATCTACTGCTATCAAGACCTTCACTGAGTCTGACAAGCATTAATCATTCTTATTTCGTCTTTTAATGTAAATATATTTGCCCTAACTTAGCTTTAGCATTTATTCATTTCCCTATACACAATGCTTGTTGCAAGCTCAGCAAGTCACACTCGCAAAATGTAAAAAAACGCATTTACAATATCGTATCAATCTCTTCGAGTAAATGGTATTTTTGGCAGTGGATGGCGTGCCTAATAGCGGAGGAGTCGCTTGCCGCTGTTGACGCTGGGATTGGAGCCCAGGCTTACCTGGTCACTGCACCCCAGAGCAACATTTCTGCCACTTCACAGCTGCTTTGTGAATAGGGTAACTATTGATAGTGGTGGTGGATGGGCGGCGGTGGAGGGACGCTGCAATGCTGGCAGTGCGCCGCCTCACAATGTCTGCACCCCCCACCCGCCGCACCCCAGGCGCACCAGCCGCAGCACTTCAATTCATTCTGATTGAATTTGTATGTTCACTTTGAAATATGCGGAATTTTCTGCAAGCCGGGTCTTAGTGAAAGTGAGGGTTTTTCAAGGCTGGGCTGACATAGCAGCAGGCGAGGAGGCAGAAGGCGATGATGGCGAGAGCGAGGAGGGAGAGACCGGAGTAGATGGCGATCACCGCGGGCAGCGGCAGGTTTTGCAGGGATTGCGAACTGGGGGACCTGAATGCTAGAATATCTTTCCCGCAAAGTCTGCCAGAACTGAAACCCGGCGGCCAGAACGGAGATGCCGCGACGCTTCTCGGTGTACTCCTGATCACCGCTCTTTGTTTTGTAGACTTGCTTCAGCTGATTCAGCGGGGCTGTATGGTTGTACGCATTGCCGTAGCAGCCCTACAAGCAGCAGGCTAGTTGAGAAGTGAAAGAAGGGCCAGGGGAGGATTGTGTTTTGAAACGGAGGGCGGAAGACAGCGCTGGTAGTGGGTGCAGAGCCAGATGGAGCAGGTGATGCTGAGTTGGTGGGAGGAGGCCGTGTCGTCCTCGGAGGCCAGACTGAAAGCGTCGAATTTGACGCTATAGACGGGCTGCGTTTCGCCGTCGTAGGGGTAGCCGGGAGCAGTGAGGACCTCCGTGTGTCGGTAGATACCCTTCAGTGGACTGAACCTGTCCACCAGCGGGTCATTGGGACACCTGCACTGGCCTTCCAAATGCCCTGCCAGCCTTGCCATGCTTGCAGGTACTCACCCGCTTTGGATAAAATATATGTCGGAGTTGGTGGCACCGTCCGAAAACCAGCAGGTATAGGGCAGGCTGGAGTTGTACTCGTCTGGTACAAGTATTGGATTGAGCTGAACAGAGGAGGAGAAGGTGGTGGGAACCGGTGGTGACATTGAGCTGGATGGTGAGGGTGAGGGGTGTGGAGTCGGGCAGAGCCTTGCCGTTCATGTCCTGGCCCTTGTCGTCGGTGAGGAGCATGAGGACATCGTTGGTGATAACGGGGATGTCCCCGCCTCCACCGCCCCCTCCGCTAGAGCAGGTGCAGAGGTGCGAAGAAGTGGACTATTGAGCGAGGTAGAAAAACCCTCCGGTGTCGTTGGCGCCAGTGTGAACGTCGATGGAGGCGGGAATGAGACAGTCGACGTAGGAAGTGTAGTTCACCTGGGGTAGGATGGGGTTCCCGTCCATTTGCGACACGAGGATGGGGATGTTGAGGTACTGATAGGTCTCCTGCCACAGGCCCACTCTTTAGCTCATGCGGAAAGATGAAAAAAAGTGCAAGACCTGTCCCAATTGCTTGATCAGGCTCCAGGTGAAATTGCAATTTTTATAGAAAATAGCTGCAGAGCTGGCAGAATCTGAGAAGCTGAGTGTTGGGTGGAAGCTGGGTGGAGTAGGAGGATGGAGGGACCAGAGAAGGGGGTGTGTTTGCCCTGGGTGGTGTTGCAGCCCTGGCTCTGGCCAAGAGCGAAGATGTTGAGGAGGCCGATGCTCACGCCCTTGCTATCGTTGTAGTAGATTGGGAGGCTTGGATTGATGGCGAAAGCGACTCTTTCCCGCTCACAGACCACACTTCCAGGAACAACTCAATCCTTCTAATCTTTTTCCTTACCTTCTTTAATTTTTTACTCCTTTTTAAAGCCTTTTGGTTAGACGTGAATCCTTGAGAAGCTTAAAATGTTCGAAACTAAGGAGGTACCTAATATGAAAAAAATACTTACTGACGTTCAGCGGTTCACTTAAGCTAAAGCGACATTGCGTCTGCAAAAAGCGGCGTTTCAACTTATTTTGACGTTAATTTGAAGAAGGCGTACTAGTAAAAGCAGCAGCAGCGGTGCCGGAAGCCAGTTCATTTTAATCTCCAACTTTCTCTTTCGTTTGTAAGCAAGCTCTGTCCGATTAGCGGTAGGGTGGGGTGGGAGGGGGGGGGGGTAAGATGGATGGGCATGTGGAGGTGGGCGTGAGCTTCTGTCAGCAGGTGCGGAGTTTGCTTTGGGAGCTGCCTATCTCTCTTCCACAGAACACCGTTAGCAGTGAATAGTGCCAGCGCCAAACATAAGCTCATAATGGGGCAGAAAGACAGAGGAAACGACATCATCTGCATCTACATGAATCACAAAAATATATGAAAATGCCATTCCACACATTTGATGGTGGAGAAATGGGGGGGGGGGGGGTTATGAGGACTGGTGATAGAAGTGTGGCCTGTGTATAAATGCCTCAATATCGAATGTAGGGCGGAGCGTCAGGACGGAAGAGGCTGCGCTTGGAGTCATAGCCGGTGGAGGGCAGCGATTCCATCGTCAGCACCGACACCGCGTCCCTGCACACAAACCCCTATACCTCCTAGCAGTTGGCGAGGACATGCTAGGTGTACTCTTGGGGCAGGGCGGGCGGGGGTGCATGGTAGTGGTGGATGTGCTGGACGGAGGGCGGAGTGGAGTGATGGTGTTCGGCCTGGTGGCAGGAGTGCTCACAGCCCCGCCCGCGGAAAGCCAGCAGACCACCCGCTCCAACTCCCGTCGAGCAGCAGCACTGCAATGCTTCACTTTCTTTCCTTGTTTTTGTTTCATTTTTTCGACTCTTCCCTCCTTTCTTTGTAGCTGAGAGTTGGCGTGGGAAGTTTTCTGAAGCTGGGCAGTGATAGCTGGAGTTTGCTAGGGTGGACATTGGGCGGTGATAAGTGATGGGCGTCTTTACGAGCAGAGGGCGACAAGATGGAGACTTTATGCAAGTGGGCGCATCTCCCTTCCGCCCCATTCTGCACTGATTTACAGGGGCCAGGTTTTCTGTCGCCCGGCTTATCGCCGAATGCGAGCAAACAAAGCCAAGCCTCCTGCCAGCTAGGCGAAGTTGTAAATAGCAGCCTCACCCAGCAGCAGAGGCCGATGGAAGCGAGCAGGCAGGTGAGGAGGAAGAGTCCGCCCACCACGCTGATGGCGATGAAGGTGCTCTCGGGGATGGCTATTGATGCTTCTGTCCCCGTGTTGCTCGACCTGCAGGCCAGACTTGGACCTAGTGGAAGGAAGGATGGAAGGCTTACGATGCAAAGACGTTGACAGAGAGATGTTTCTGGGTGAAAATGTCGCTGGCCTGGAGGTCCAGCGGCTGGAAGAGGCTGTCGTAGGCTTGCGGAGGTGCCTCTGTGGCGTTGTAGCCCATGCAGTTCTAGAAGATGGCCAAAGGTGGCAGAGGAGGAGAGAGGCTGAGAAAGAAAGGATGACGCTGGGCTGGCATCTGGAGGAGCCGGGGTTGACGCATAGATTGAGGCGGCATTGTATGTCGAGGGGGCTGTAAGGGAGGTTGTCGCCGTCCTGACGGAGGGAAAAGGCATCGAAGTGAACGTCGTAGACCCATTTGGTGTCCTTCGTCGGATTTTTGTGAACATCCAGTACAGGCACTTGATAGCGAAGGATGCTGTTCACTGGTGAAAGCCGTTTCACCAAATTATCATCTGGGCATCTGCAGCAAGTTAGCGATAGTTGTATTACGAAGTGGGCATCAGTTTTACTAAGAACAAGTATATGGCGCAAAGCGCAATAGGTGACCGCGGAGCGCTTACTTCTGTGGTTTCTCAACCATTTTCGAAAGTAAGCACAGATTTGGAGTCGTTATATATGACTTGTGAACAAAAAAACTCAAGTCCTCTGTTCAATTCTTAGCCGTTCAGCTGTTACTGATTATTGATGCCATTGCCATGCATGAAAGTTAGTCACTCAAGAGGGCAAGTCTGTGGTTTCTCAACCATTTTCAAAAGTAAGCACAGATTTGGAATCGTTATATACGACTTGTGAACAAAATAACTCAAGTGTTCTGTTCAATTATCAGCCGTTCAGCTGCTACTAATTATTGATGCTATTGTCATGCATGAAAGTTTGTCACTCAAGAGGGAAACTCTGTGGTTTCTCAACCATTTTCAAAAGTAAGCACAGATTTGGAATCGTTATATACGACTTGTGAACAAAAAAACTCAAGTGTTCTGTTCAATTATCAGCCGTTCAGCTGCTACTAATTAGTGATGCTATTGTCATGCGCGAAAGTGTGTCACTCAAGAGGGAAAGTCTGTGGTTTCTCAACCATTTTCAAAAGTAAGCACAGATTTGGAATCGTTATATACGACTTGTGAACAAAAAAACTCAAGTTGTCTGTGCAATTCTCAAGATTACAGGTGCTACAGCGCAAAAACGCTATATTGCAGTTTTCATGCCTTTCTACCCAAAAAAGTAATGTTTCAAAATGCTGGGGACCGCTTCCTACCGGAGATATCTTCCTAAAACATTATTACCTTTCACGAAAAAAAAAGTTTGTCCAAATCCGTTGAGAATTCGCCCGTGTACAGCATTTCCAGATATATATATATATATATATATATATATATGAGGACAAAAGTTTAGTAACCTCTATAGACCGCGGAGCGGCCCTTCGGGCCGCTCCGCGGTCAAAAATACTAACCCGCCTGAAATAAATAGGAGCTTGGAGCTGACGTATCCGTCAGAAAACCAGCAGTCCCATGGTAGCGTCGCATTGTAGTTGTCTGAAATCAGAAATTCACTCAACAATAGGAATTAAAAGCGCGATGCGATCATGATGCCACTTAATGATTGCTCTGTTCATAATAAATCATTCAGATGAAGCAACAAGGACTTTTCAAAACTGTTTTCCTGCATAAATGGCTAAACCATATTTTTGCGTGGCCGAAGGCCGCCTGCCGCGGAGGGCAGGGCAGTCAGAGCTCCGGAGGCCGGAGGGCATGGGTGCGGAGGCACCGGAGCGTAGCCTAGCATGCGAAGCGTAGGGGCCGTAGCACCCGTGCCCGGAGGCCGGAGGAGCTCTGGCGCCCTGCCCGAAGCGGCGGGCGGCCAAGGCCAGCTTAAGCAGTTACCCCATTTTTGCGTCCGTCTTTCCGCATATCACCATATAAAATATCTGGTACCATCGGCAGGCCAAATGTGGGTCTCTTTTCTCCAAAATTTGGAATTGCCTCGAGTAAAAAGTCAAGGAAATATAATTTCTACTAGTGGAATCTGCTGCTTAGACAGTTGCATTTTGTTTTTGGCGCGCAGTTCAGTGTCTCTTTCCATGCGCGCCCAAAACAAAATGCAGATGACGCAGCAGATTCCACTAGTAGAAATTATATTTCCTTGACTTTTTACTCGAGGCAATTCCAAATTTTGGAGAAAAGAGACCCACATTTGGCCTGCCGATGGTACCAGATATTTCTTCCACTTTTAATATTGTATAAAATGTAAAAATACAAATTTTATATTGTTGATTATATATTTAGTTAAGATTTTATTAGATAAGTAAAAAATGAATAAAAAATAAACTTATTAAAAAAATAAACCAAAAAGAAAAAATTCAAAAATGAAAAATATAATGCAAATTCCTTGGCAAATTAACATATTTTTGCGAAATTTTCTTGACTTAAACTCAGGGCAATCGATTTTTGGGAGAAAGGAGTATGATTTTTGGTCTGCCGATGGTACCACATATTTCTTCCATTTTTAAGATAAAAAAAGACAAAAAATTTGGCTCAAAGAAGGTTTGAACCTGTTCATTTCTGAACCGAGTTCAATAGACAAGCCACTTGACCACACAGCCGCATTACTTCCTCTGTAAACTTAGACAATATTAATTGCATAGAACTACCAATGCACCTTGTCGATTATTGCCTTTAGTACAGGCCGATTGAATACCTACTATCGTCCATTGAATAGAGATGCGGAGAAGGAGGAGGAGGAGTTCGGACAAATGGTTTTGAGTGATTTTCTAATGATTGCTGCAAGTTTTGGGCGATTTCTCGCGAGTTTTGGACAATTCGATGATGCTCTTTCCAATGCAAAAAGAATCAGAACGATTGGATTCTTCTGTGAGGAGCAGAAGCCTTATCAATTTTAAGATCTAGCAATAACCCCGAAAACGGACACCTGGGTCGAAAAGAGGGGCTGGGCGCTGACGGTCGCTATGCTCCCTCGCGCCAGCCCAATGACAGAGCCTGTCCTGTTAGTGGACACGGCGGGCGCCATGAGGGAAGCTTCCTGTGAGAAGATGAAGATGTTTTTGGGTAAATCAGGGTCGGGGAAGCCGATTTTGAGGGGAAGGGCTTGCACCGATCACGGGAAAGTGTTTAAAACATTGAAAATGTGAGTTTTATCAATGTATTTGAACTGCGCAGATTTGAGAAGCTACCCAAACTCTCAACATTTCGGTCATTACACATAACTTTTCTGCGCACCTGTGGAAACCAGTGTACTTAATTGGTAAACTAACCAACAATGGTTGGATGCCTACTTTTGATGTCCCTAGAGGACCGCCAGGTGTTTGCTCTGCATGGCTGTAATTTGGCCACTGGGTGGGTATCCTTAAACGAGTCAATAGACCACAAAAGAGGCTAATGCATGAAAAAAGCTGAGCACCCGTGTAGCGGGACCCATGCAGCCCAAATCCCATACAGCTTAGCAATCAAACCTCAAAAACTTGCCTCATTTGCCGATAGCATTATATAAAACACAACTCCTAGGCAATGGCCTTAACCCGAATAATTGTCCACACACTACATTCGACCCACAAACCCTTGTCGCCATACACAAAACAAATGCCTAAACCCTTTGTCTATGCTCACCGTCTTCATTCCCCTCCCCCCCACACACCACCCCCCCCAATCACCCGCTGGTGGACAGGTTCGGTCCGCTGAAGGGTATCTACCGACACACGGAGGTCCTCACTGCTCCCGGCTACCCCTACGACGGCAAAACGCAGCCCGTCTATAGCGTCAAATTCGACGCTTTCAGTCTGGCCTCCAGAGGACGACACGGCCTCCTCCCACCAACTCAGCATCACCTGCTCCATCTGGCTCTGCACCCACTACCAGCACTGTCTTCCGCCCTCCGTTTCAAAACACAATACCTCCCCTGGCCCTTCTTTCGCTTCTCAACTAGCCTGCTGCTTGTAGGGCTGCTACGGCAATGCGTACAACCATACAGCCCCGCTGAATCAGCTGAAGCAAGTCTACAAAACAAAGAGCGGTGATCAGGAGTACACCGAGAAGCGTCGCGGCATCTCCGTTCTGGCCGCCGGGTTTCAGTTCTGGCCGACTTAGCGGAATGCAGGTATTCTGGCATTCAGGTCCCCCAATTCGCAGTCCCTGCAAAATCTGCCGCTGCCCGCGGTGATCGCCATCTACTCCGGCCTCTCCCTCCTCGCTCTCGCCATCATCGCCTTCTGCCTCCTCGCCTGCTGCTATGTCAGCCCAGCCTTGAAAAACCCTCACTTTCACTAAGACCCGGCTTGCAGAAAATTCCGCATATTTCAAAGTGAACATACAAATTCAATTAAAATGAATTGAAGTGCTGCGGCTGCTGCGCCTGGGGTGCAGCGGGTGGGGGGTGCAGACATTGTGAGGCGGTGCACTGCCAGCATTGCAGCGTCCCTCCGCCACCGCCCATTCACCACCACTATCAATAGTTGCCCTTTTCCCAAAGCAGCTATGAGGTGGTGGAAATGTTGCTCTGGGGTGCAGTGACCAGGTAAGCATGGGCTCTGATCCCCAGCGTCAACAGCGGCAAGCAACTCCTCCACTATTAGCCACGCCATCCACTGCCAAAAATACCATTTACTCGAAGAGATTGATACGATATTGTAAATGCGTTTTTTTACATTTTGCGAATGTAACTTGCTGAGCTTGCAACAAGCATTATGTATAGGAAAATGAATAAATGCTAAAGCTAAGTTAGGGCAAATATATTTACATTAAAAGACGAAATAAGAATGATTAATGCTTGTCAGACTCAGTGAAGGTCTTGATAGCAGTAGATTTTGGAATTGAGCAATATTCTTAGTTATTTTAAAAAAGGCAAAGGAAAAGGAAAAATGTTTGAATTTTTTCATTGGGAAGAGAATCATCAAATCGACCTAAACGCGCCAGAAATGCCAAAAAAATTTTAAAAAGTAACCCTCCATGCAGCCGCTTTCTTCGTCTTCGGCCACTTTTTCCAAAATAAATGCGAAGGCCTAGGCCAAGCACCTCGACTCCGCCAGCTCCAAGCTCGCCCTCTCAAATCCCACACCCTCTCCCTGCCCACATGACCGAAACTGGTCCGCCCTCCATCGGCCAAAGACGATACGCAGTGCCATTCTTCTTGCGAGGTATAGTCTGATACAAACAAGTATCGTATTGTCCCTGTCTTCCTCCAGCTAATCCTGGCCTCTTCAATACGCATTCATGAATTCATAACAACCCTTTAAAATATATGGGCTTTTTGAAAGTATGTTCACATTTTCACAACATATTTGAGATAGTCACATGTCATTTTCATGAAAGTAGAAAGCGCTGAACTTGTGCGACCGTGACGGGGTATCATTCGACGAGGAAAAGAAATAATTAGCATCCTCTTATCGGCAGTCCGAGGGCAAGACCAGGTGCCCTCCACCAGGTCTCCACTACCCCTCCATTTTTGTTTTTAACAGCGCAGAGAAATGGGGTTTCTGCAAGAAATTTTTCGCCATTCCTACCTACCCCCTGCGCTGCATTTTTTCTTTCCCAACACCATTTTTGGCTGCAGCACTATCAACGTTAATATCTTATGCCATGCCTAGCGCCTTATAGCTTTATTCATAGCGCTCTTTATATTGTTTTAAATTTCGATTTTCAGGCAAACGATTATTATTCATATTTTTCCTATTTTCGATGATGCTCTATTAAGAGCGTGAGCTGCCATAAGAGCTATGAATGACTCAAATAAGGTATGGGGCGGTATGGAGAGAACGGGTGTGTTGTGGTAGAGGAGTACTACCACGCTGGTGATCGTTACCAATACCAGCCTTCCTCTACGCCTACCTTCAAGTATTCCGCAGAGCCCAAGGTTATTTTCTACGCTGCTTAACCGTGCAAAAGCGCAAAATTAAGAGCAGGAGGAGCGCAACTCGCCATGCATGATCTGCCTGGGTATGCTGTTCGCGCTGCTCATCATCCTGATCCTGATAGCACTAATCCTCTTCTTCACCCTCGTTCCTGCTGCCAATGCTCTTCCTCACGCCTCCGCCTCCAAACTCACGGCCAGCAAGGTCTCTTTTCACAGCCATCACTCTTGGCTGGGTCATTGGTTGGCAGCTTGAGGGAGCCTACCTGACGCCAGGGCATAACGATTTTATTAGCCTGGCCTATGTCCACACGGCCACGGAGACAGGGCGCTATCCAATCTGTCTCTTCGACACCGCCTACTTCTTCAACGACTCCCTCGCTGAGTTCCGCAAACAGCACATCAAGGTTGCGTCTTACATCCATACCTGTCCCGACTCCCCCACCCCCCCCCCCCCCCCCAACCTACTCGAAGCAACCAATTAACTTCTGTCCTGAGGGGTCTAGGACTAAAGTGCCACTGACTAAAATGCCGCGGACTAACGTGCCCCGGACTAAAGTGCCACCAGACTAAAGTGCCACCGGATTAATGTGCCACTGGACTAAAGTACCACCGGACTAAAGTGCCCCGGACTAGTGTGACACCAATGCTTTTTAAAAATGAGCAATCGAGAATTTTTATCGAGATAATGGCAGTTTATTGAAAAGAAATGAATATTTCTAATTTTACGATTTTAAAGAAAAAGTAAATGAATTGACATATTTTTGCAGAGTACTTATCAAGAAAGTAGTGCAATGTAACATTAACTCAGAAATAAAGCCTTAAAATCAATGCGGTAAACGGCATAAAAGTCGCGAAACTCTGCTTTATTGAGCTATTAGGTTTCTCATAAATCACCAATAAAGCTTTCCACCGGTTTTTACCAGTTGTCTAAAGCCTTATTGGGCTGGCGCGAACGGAGCGTTAGCGGAGTGTCAGCGCCCAGCCCCTCTTTTCGACCCAGGTGTACGTTTTCGGGGTTATTGCTAGATCTTAATTTTGATAAGGCTGCTGCTCGTCACAGAATGCTCCAATCGTTCTAATTCTTTTTCCATTGGAATGAGCAACATCGAATTGACTATAGTTTCTTTTTTGACTTTTGCAAAAAACAAATGTTTTTACAATGAAAATTGCAAAAAACCATTTGTCCGAACTCCTCCTTCTCCTTCTCCTTCTCCTTCTTCTCCTTCTGCTCCGCATCTATTCAATGAACGATAGTAGGTATTCATTTCTACCCCCTTTCCCCCCTTCCCGGGTCCCTGGGACTCATGTATTTATTTATTCATAAGTCTTCAGTTGATCAAACAGGCATATGCACCAGTGGTGTAGTGGTCTAAGCGATTGGACAGTTGGGTAAAACTGGGAGGTTCGAATCCTTCTCAGACAATCAGTTTTTTTGGAAATTTTATGTTGAGAAAACAACTGGTACCATCGGCAGGCCAAAATTAAAGCTCTTTTATGACATTAAGATTTCTCCCCAAAATCGATTGCCCTAAGTATAAATCATGAAAATTTCACAAAAATATGTTATTTTGCCAAATAAATATGCATTGTATTTCTGATTTTTAAATCGATATTTTCTTTTTGTTATATTTTTTTAAAAAGGTTTATTTTTTATTTATTTTTTTTATCCAATAATATCTTAATATAAAATAATACATAACCAACAATAAAAAAAATTTTCATTTATACATTTTATACTATAGTGAAATAAATTTCTGGTACCATCGGCAGGCCAAATGTGAATCTCTTTTCTCCTAGTAAAGAAAAGTAAAAGTCATGAAAATTTCACAAAAAATGTTATGTTAGTTAGCCAATAAATTGCATGGTATTTTTAATTTTCCATCTCTTTTCTTTTTGTTATAGTTTTTTAAAAATAAGTTTATTTTTTATTTTTTTATTTTTCAAAAATTGTCGAATAATTTAAAATTGTATTATATACATTTTATACTATATTAAAAGTGAAAGAAATAACTGGTACCATCGGCAAGCCAAAATGTGGTTCTCTTTTCTCCAAATTTTGTAATTGCCTCGAGCAAAAAGTCAAGGAAATACATCTACTACTAGTGGAATCTGCTGCGTCATCTGCATTTTGTTTTTGGCGCGCATGGAAAGAGACACTGAACTGCGCGCCAAAAACAAAATGCAACTGTCCAAGCAGCAGATTCCACTAGTAGTAGATGTATTTCCTTGACTTTTTGCTCAAGGCAATTACAAAATTTGGAGACAAGAGACCACATTTGGCTTGCCGATGGTACCAGTTATATACAAGGTCTCTTAGCATGGAGATGATTTATTTGCTCATGATTTCAACCAGTTTTTAATTCATAATCTACTCGATGTTTTTTCAGATGCTCCTAGATCTCGACTATATTGTGTAAAATTATTTTTCCCCAACAGAATTTAACTCGTGGTTTTATGACACATTGCACTTTAGTCCGCAATCCTCTTTCAGCCGCGCAAAAAACGGTCATGTGACACCCGAACCCAACATGTGTCATGTGATGGGAATTCAGTAAAACAAACCAACACCGGGGGTTCATTTTAGTAGGGACATGTATGCTTTCATCCTTCATTCATCTCCCCATCCTAGCTACTGAGTGCAACAGGGTGCCCAGCACTTCGACATCGAGAGAATCGTTGCACCCACCTCCACCAACCGTTACGCTCTCGTCCATCCGCTAGAGTTTCAGGTCCTTCACAATCCGTCCTGGGATGACAGTTGAGAGATGAGGCTTGAAGAGCTATGTGCGAGGCCTCGGAGTCAACAAAGACTGTTTGGTGGTCCTGTATGATCACGGGGAGCTTGACACGGCGCTCATGACTGCCACCTTTGTTTGGTGGGCTTTCAAGGTTGCTTTCTCAGGTTTCAAGCAATCTAGAAGCATCCTCTTGCATTTTAGCTATTCGGGCATGAGAAGGTGGCCATCATGAACGGAGGGCTTCGCCGGTGGAAACAGGCCAACTACCACCTCACCGATCGCCTTTATACCCTGTTGCACACTTAAAAACAACTTTTGAACCAATCATAAAAATGAATAATTTATTTATGACAAAAAGAAAAACTTGCCAGTATGCCCTGTCAACTTTATTTAACACCGTCTCGGGAAATCTAAAAGATATTTTGGATAATATACCTGTAATAATATGTAATAATAATGCAAAGAATATTTAAGTAAAGCAGAGGGAAACTTCGAAGCGAGTTGGAATGCGAAATGGATCATCACGCTTCCCGACGTGATCTCCCAATTCGCGGACTTAACCTTGCTGGATGCTCGGCCGCGGGAACAATTCGATGGCCTTTCCCACTACAAACTGGCCAGTCGAGCAGGTGATTCATTTAGCCACCTGTTTCCCTTTTTAAGCCTCCAGCCGCTGTTGAAGCTGAATAATTGCTTTGCAGGCCGCATAAAAGGAGCGATCAGCCTTCCTATCAGGGAGCTGCTGGATGAGGAGGGGGCCTTGAAAGGCGTCAACGACCTCCGCATCACCTTCAATGAGAAGGCTAGAGATTTAAAATGCGTTGTGTTAGTAGTAACACCGGCATTTAGTAAATAGGCCATTTTTCTGCTCAGCCATTTAGTAACACCTCTTGTTTTGGCTTTGGCTTTCAACTTAGACTTAAGCTTAAGCTTAGTTTTAGGTTTGATCATAGGTTCATTATCGGGCTTTAGCTTAGGCTTAGGCTCAGTGCTTTAGTGAGAAAACAATTACTAAAAGCACCTATCGATTGCTACTAAATGAACACCTCAACATCCTGCTACTAAATGAGGCCTATTACCTTTAGGTGAAGTCGAAGGGTGGTAGTCTGGTGGCCTACTGCAGCACGGGTGTGCAATCCTCACTCTTGGTCTTCGCCTTAGTGCAGAGCGGATGGGCAGCGCGGAACTATGCTGGAAGCTGGGTGGAGTTCTCCCAGCTTGGACCAGCTGCCCTTCGTATTCCCTAGGCTCCCATCCCAACTCACACCCTCTTTCCTCGCTCAAGCACTCCGCCTATTTTCTCTATTGCATGCTCTAGCTCGGAGCTTGAAGTCACCGCTCTTTTCTGTCGTTTTTCGAATGACTCTACTGGGCAGTGTGTATACTACAGAGGCTTTCTTATGGAATAGAATAAAATGATGCTAGGATCAGGTAGAGTCGATATCATTCATGTTCAGATTTATGCAACATATACTATCCAGACGAAATGGTCAGACCCTTAACTATGGACTTAGTGAAAATTAAGACTAGGACAATAAGAAATCGACTTTTCCTATCAATTGAAAGGTACCGATGCAGTGAGTGAGAAAATGAACTTTGCTTCGCCAATTTTCAATTAAAATTTGAAAAAAATATGCATTCGAAATTTGAGGTATGGGTACTAAAATGAACATTTGGGGAAAGTTTTTTCCACTCATACCTCAAGTTTTTTCAGGGATAATTGCTAGCCATACTAGGCTATGCTTCGGGGCCTCCACACCCATGCCTAAAAGATTGATAATCTGCTTTTGATTGATCTCTGTGTGTCTCTGATCTGATTTTAAGGATTTAATTTTTTACATGCTGTGTGTTTGATTGATTAGACCCCAATCTTTTCTCTTCGCAATAGAAGGCAAAAACATGAAGCTAAGAACAAAAATGCCTAATTTTTTCGAATTTTATGGTGGTATGAAAACATGACGAAAAATATGGCGAAAATACATTTTCATGCTCCTTTTGCTTCGTTTTGCTTCATGGTATGCATTTTATTGTTTTTATTTTCAATTAGCTGCGAATATGGGAGAGTCGGAAGGAGAAATCAAATTCATTTCCGCATCTGCCTTAGATCCGCTTAACCGCAAAGGCCATAAAACAGGTAGCAGATTAATCACCCCCCGCTGAGCTAAATTGGGGAGAAATGGAACAAGACTAAAATGCTTACAGCATGAGAAGCTTATGAATTCTCAATCATCAAAAAGATATCGACAAGAATGAGCAAAACGAATAACTTGATACATTTTGATTTGAATTGAGAAATCATTTGAGCAGAAATTTCATCTAAAAACTCCACTGCTCATTCATAGAGCAGGCGGAAATTTATGGCAGATTTTATAGCTTATTCTTTCTGGTTTTGCACAAATGGTAAGCTATTTTTGAATTTTTTTATTTTTCAGTTTTAAGCTTCATAGAAACCATCAGCTTTAATTTCACAAAACACATGCCTGAAAAGGTACTGCTATGAGAAAAACATTCCAAAATTGGAGCAACAATTCATTACCTGTATAATTTAACTCATTGATGCATTTAAGGTTGATTCTAATATTTTTCCATTTGATTTTTTATTCAATTTATATGCATTTTAATTTTATTGTAGCTAAAAGTTTATTTAAACTTATATTTAGATTTGCTTTTATAGTATTTATTGAATATTTTTTTGAATAAATATTGTTCTAACTTTCACTTCCATTTTTGTCTTCTTGTTGCCAAAATTTCCGCCTGCTTATGAATGAGCAGTAGAGTTTTTAGATGAAATTTCTATTCAAAAATGATTTCTCAAATTCAAATCAAATGCTATAGCGATTGCTTTGCATCTTGTCTATATCTTTTTGATGATTGAGAATTCCATAAGCTTCTCATGCTGTAGCATTTTAGTCTTGTCTAGATCTTGGCCATGTGGGAACATATTTATTTGCCAAGTGAACAAGACTGAGGAGTTTGCCACGTGACCCAGGACAATGATACTTTGATGGGTAGAAAGCAACTTTGGGGCTTTTTTATAAATTAAGTTTCGCGCCCTAGGAATCGGGCACTAGCACCCTCTACGGATTTCATAAAGCTCAAAAAAACCTATTACATGCCAGCTAACCTGAGCATTCACTTTATATAAAACTGCACAGTTTCACTAAAATGAAACATTTCGATAATGGGTAGAACAGAAAATCGAAAAGATCGCACTCAAAAACGTAAATTGATTGGGAAATTTCTCCGTGTAACCATTAAGACAAAAGATGCACCATTGGAAAGCTGAATCAATTTGCCAAAACACATAAATTCTTTGTTTTTTTGCATTTCGCTTTTGATAGCAAAATGCGAGTGTGTCAAAGTGGGCAATGTCCTTATTTTTGAAGTTTTTTTATATATTCTTTTAAATAATTAAAATTCTAAGCCCTAAATCAAAATTTGAAGAATTTTGCCATCTGCAGCAGCTTGTGGGCTTTCGATTGATATGTATATGTCCTAGGGTTCAACCTACCAGTCTTCCAATCAATTCGGTGACACGCAACCATGCAAAAACTCGATCACCCATTCATAACTAGGGCGCTGTCGCGCCCTAGGAAAGGAGATAAGGATCTTGTGTGCAAAGGATAATAAGAGGGTGCGTTACCCCCCGCTGAGCAGCGCTGCCTATAAAAGGGGGTCAGTTGGTCAGTCTAAACCAGAAGAAGAAAAAGAAAAGAAGAAAGAAGAAGCCCAAGAAGCCTCAACATCGCCGCCAACGACCCTGGCCCTAGCGCGACGGGGCCTTTTAAGATTGGCCGGCGCTAGGGAACATGTGGCGTTGTGTGTCCTGAGAAGTCGACGGCGTCCGAATGACCCTGGCCTCAGAGCTCCGGCTCTGGGGAACATGTGGCATTCTCTCCATCTCCTTAGCCCACCAGATTAGTCTATTCTTCTCTCACTTAGGCTGGCTGGGCTAGAGTAGGCTTGGTTGGGGGAGGGGTAGGCTGGGGTGTACATGATTCATGCTCAATCAGGCTTCACAACTTCCCATCTTTTGACAGTATATGCCGCCCATCACGAGGGGGGTGGGGCGGGGGGAGGGAACTGAAAATCGCTTCGGCACTATGCGCGGCAGCTAAGGCGTGAACGGTCACGGATGAAGGGTGCAGCCTCACCTTTCCGGCTGGACTAATAGCTGTCCACGCTTGCTCTGCTAAGGTCCGGGCTTCTTTGGGGGAGCAGAGCAATGGCTTGATTGCCACCCCCAAAATTCACCGCCCCCCTAGCCACGATTGAGCATGGATCAAGTATGCCCCAGAGCGGATATATATTCGTATGTATCAGTAGTCGATTACATAGCAAATTGTCATATTAGCTAAATTCAATTGAGTAGAACTAGGAAAAAGTTGGTGCAGATTTAGTGGTGCCTATCGGGTTGGGTCTAGGAAGCTGCCGAATTGCCATTACATTTTTCTTTCATTATGTTCATGGCTATCTCATTTTTCATTGACGTATGGCCATAAAAGGCCTAGTTTTTTTGTGGCCATAAAGGCCTAGTCTTATTTGTGGCCATAAAGGCCTTAGTGGATTAAATGGCGCGTAACAAATCAAGGTTGTCTCCAAAGTCGTGTAAAGGTGGGCCAAAGTCCAGAAAAGGCCCAAAGTCGTGTAAAGGTGGGCCAAAGTCCAGAAAAGGCCCAAAGTCGTGTAAAGGTGGGCCAAAGTCCAAAAAAGGCCCAAAGTCGTGTAAAGGTGGGCCAAAGTCCAGAAAAGGCCCAAAGTCGTGTAAAGGTGGGCCAAAGTCCAGAAAAGGCCCAAAGTCGTGTAAAGGTGGGCCAAAGTCCAGAAAAGGCCCAAAGTCGTGTAAAGGTGGGCCAAAGTCCAGAAAAGGCCCAAAGTCGTGTAAAGGTGGGCCAACGTCCACAAAAGGCCCAAAGTCGTTGAATCGTAAAAGGTGGGCCAAAGTCCACAAACGGACCAAAGTCGTGTAAAGTTGGGCCAAAGTCAAAAAAAAAAAAAAGGCCCAAAGTCGTGTAAAGGTGGGCCAAAGTCCACATGAGGCCCAAAGTCGTGTACAGGTGGGCCAAAGTCCAGAAAAGGCCCAAAGTCGTGTAAAGGTGGGCCAAAGTCCACAAAAGGCCCAAAGTCTTGTAAAAATGGGCCAAAGACCACAAAAGGCCCAAAGTCGTGTAAAGGTGGGCCAAGGTAGATGTATTTCTTTGACTTTGAACTCGGGGTAATCGAATTTTTGGGAGAAAAGAGATTCAATTTAGGCTTGCCGATGGTACCAGATATAGTTGATTTGCTGTAGGATGTACAAAAATATATGTCAAGAATAAAGCCAAATTATTTCATCACTGAAGAGTTCTGGCGGTCAAACGCGCGGCTTAAATGCCTGAAAAGGAGGTTCTCCTTCAGTCTCTGCATCTCCCCCTGGACGGATGACCAGTCTGCGCACAGAGTCCATTGTTCGTCGAATTCTCAGACTCCCTGTCGGGGCATCGAGGATGAAAAAAAAAGTGCTGCTGATGGGGAAGAGCGGGAGCGGGAAGACGAGCATGCGGAGCATCATCTTCGCCAACTACCTCGCCAACGACACCCGCCGCCTTGGACCCACCAGTTCACCCTCTACCCTCTTCTCACCAAGCAATAAGCTGTGGTGAACTGGACAGTGGAAGTGGAGCATGCCCACGTGCGGTTCTTGGGCAATCTGGTACTGCACCTTTGGGACTGCGGAGGCCAGGAGTCGTTCATGGAGAACTACCTACACTCACAAAGGGACCAAATATTCAAGAATGTTGAGGTGCCCTTTTCATCCTCTTCAGGAGGAAAATTGATTTATGCCAAGTGAGCGTTGAGGTACTGATTTACGTGTTTGACGTGGAGAGTCGTGAGATCGAGAAGGACCTGGCCTACTACACCACCTGCCTCAAGGCCTTGGAGGAAAACTCCCCTAGCGCCAAGATCTTTTGCCTGCTGCACAAAATGGACCTCGTCGCGGAGGAGCATCGAGATGCCGTTGACTTCCGTCATTTCCTTCTGATGGCCCTCTCTAATGGATGCTGAGAACTGGTGGGCAGATATTCAACGAGAGAAGAGAAGACCTGGTGAAGTTGTCGGAGCCGCTACTGCCAGTGCTACAGGAGCTCAATCTGGGACGAGACCCTGTACAAGGCCTGGTCTGCCATCGTCTATCAGCTACCGTTCCCAACGTGCCAAAAGATGGAAGGCAAGCTCAAAGCCTTCGGATCCATCCTTGACGCCGATGAGGTTATTCTAGAAAAATCAGAAATTTTGAAAAAAATTTCAATTACTGAAATGGTGAATCTCCGCTTCAATGTTTTTCTCTCTTAGCTGGTCTCTTTTTAATGCTTGCAATAAAAATAGCTTGGGCATAAAGGTGATGAAATTTATATGATTCATCTTATCATGAAACTAGCTTGGGCCATAAGGTGATGAAATTAAATCTGACATTCTTATCAGGAAAATATGCTTACTAAATTTTGAACTTTACTAAAGAGCTAGGAGAGCCCAGAAAATTTTCACCATTGTTCTTTTTTAAATTTATGACAGGTTAGAGTAAATCATAAATATTTTAAGTGATTTGCACAAAATCTTTGCATTTAAATTTCCATTATATGAAATTAATGTTGGTTGCAAAAACGAAAACTGGGAAAATATTAGAAAATTATTCAAAATATTACTTGTTCATTATAATGCTCAATGTTAACTTATGTTTAGTTTTTATTTATAGCTCTACCCAAACAATAATCCTAGGGTGGCCAAAATTTCCTGGGCTCTCTTAGCTCTTTAGTAAAGTTCAAAATTTAGTAAGCATATTTTCCTGATAAGAATGTCAGATTTAATTTCATCACCTTATGGCCCAAGCTAGTTTCATGATAAGATGAATCATATAAATTTCATCACCTTTATGCCCAAGCTATTTTTATTGCAAGCATTAAAAAGAGACCAGCTAAGAGAGAAAAACATTGAAGCGGAGATTCACCATTTCAGTAATTTCATCCAATTTGAACAGCCAAAGGCCAATAAACAGCCTAACGCCCAATACAATACCTTAAGATGAAGTTGATGATGAGCGGCTTGTACACCACGGCCTGGCAGAAGCCCATGAAGACAACGTGTAAGCAAATAGACAAAAGATTCGTAATTTAAGCCCCAATTTACCTATATGGTGCTGTTATTGAGGCCAAAAACCCCTTAAAATGTCCCAAGACGAAGTTGATGATGAGCTGCTTGTACACCATGGCCTGGTAGAAGCCCATGAAGACAATGTGTAAGCAAATGGACAAAAGATTCGTAATCTACGCCCAAATTTACCTATATGGTGCGGTTATTGAGGCCAAAAACCCCTTATAATGCCCCAAGACGAAGTTGATGATGAGCTGCTTGTACACCACGGCCTGGTAGAAGCCCATGAAGACAATGTGTAAGCAAATGGACAAAAGATTCGTAATCTACGCCCAAATTTACCTATTTGGTGCGGTTATTGAGGCCAAAAACCCCTTAAAATGCCCCAAGACGAAGTTGATGATGAGCTGCTTGTACATCACGGCCTGGTAGAAGCCCATGAAGACAATGTGTAAGCAAATGGACAAAAGATTCGTAATCTACGCCTCAATTTACCTATATGGTGCTGTTATTGAGGCCAAAAACCCTTAAATGCCAGAAAGTGTGATGAGCTGCTTGTACACATGGCTGGTAGAAGCAGGGGGTTGTGGGGGGGCGCCCGGCGGCCCCGGGCGGCGTTGTATCTGCCCCAATTTACCTATATGGTGCGGTTATTGAGGCCAAAAACCCCTTAAAATGCCCCAAGACGAAGTTGATGATGAGCTGCTTGTACACCATGGCCTGGTAGAAGCCCATGAAGACAATGTGTAAGCAAATGGACAAAAGATTCGTAATCTACGCCTCAATTTACCTATATGGTGCTGTTATTGAGGCCAAAAACCCTGTAAAATGCCCCAAGACGAAGTTGGTGATGAGCTGCTTGTACACCATGGCCTGGTAGAAGCCCATGAAGACCAGATTTGCACCTATGGTTGTTTGGTATCAAATCGTATCTATTTTTTGAGCCGGTTTCATATCTAGACTGAAAATTAACTTAAACCATTGCCACTGGGCAGCATATCATTTTTAGGATCATTACAGTGCACCCTATAAGTCAAAAATGGTCAAAAATTTTTTTTTAAAAATTTCAATGTTTTATATACAGGTTTTGTGTAGTTTTTTGCCAGAATTCCGAATCTATCCTTGTTTTTTCCCTCCAAGCATCCTAAAAAAAGTTATTCAAGATTTTCGATTTTTTTTGTAAGGGTCCCCCCTTACGTTCAATCGATTTTCCAACCTCAATTTCGGCATAAAGGAGGCCGAAAATCAAAATTCTGGAGGCACCATGCCACCCTCCAGGGTCGATATACTATAGTGACGTTGAGACTGGAGCCCCAGATATTGCCAATCCCCATGCCGAGCAGAACGTACGGCGGACAGCGCATGGCGGACGGATAACGGACGGACACTTTTTAAAAAGTTTTTTGGCCATAACTTGCCCAATTCTCAACCAAATTTGGCAAATTTTTTTTTAAATTAAAGCTCTGTGTCTGCTGCGTCCATTGAGCCTACTCACAGCTCTGTAACATGCCCACGGAATTAATGGCATTGATTCATATTTTCAAAAGCCGTAATAGGGTTGGTCCTTGGCTAAGAGGGGACTGTGCTTACGCTCCGCTCGCACAGCCCCAATATATGGGACTTTCATGGGTGGGGGGAACTTTCATGAGGGGGGAGGGGGGGGTGCTTGCCTGGGGGGAATCTCATGGGGGGAACCAGGTGTCAGCCAAAATTTTTCCCCTTCCTGAAAGTTTCGGCCCCCATATCCGCCAATGATGAGGGTGCACTTGTCCTGTGCAGAGGAGTAGTAGAGGGCGTTGGGCTGAAAGTCCCAGGGAAAGGGCGCGTCGTAGGCAGCGATCCTGGCCGAAGTAAGGGCTGGGAATAGGAAGGTGGTATCTGCTGACTCCAAGTCCTGCTGGATCACATCACGAGATGTGCCTGACTCGTTCACCATGAAATACCTGTACCTATTTGAAGCCGCAGTTGGCCATAGATGGAGGAGAAAATGAAACATGTGATTGTTAGGCCAGAGAAAATCGGCAAGGGAGGCAATGGTTCTCCTACTTGGGTCCAGACACTTGGAAGCAAAAAGTGAGTGGAAAGGATTGCGGCATTCTTTTTCAGTTACGCTACGCATTATGCTAATCCTCATCGTTTTCTTTGCCTTAGACGATGCGCAAAAACTAGCATGATAGTTTGAGGCTTTTTGCTCCGTGGACTCGTTGCACCTGCTGTTTACTTACTGCCTCACGAAAGAGCCCCTTATTTTTCAGGACCTACAATTATCGCACAAGTTTGGGGATAAAATTGGTGTAAACGAAAATTTAAGAATGGGTTAAAGGCCAAAGAGGCCTTAAATACGAGACAATATACAAAACTTGCGATGCTGCACATCTTCTGCGGTTTGTCAGCACAACAATTGCTTGGTGGAAATAATGATCGCCGATATAGAAAAACGTTGTACATTCATTCTCGGTTCCAATATTAGCTTCAAACTTAGCGAACTCTTTCTCCGCTATCATCAAGCTCATCCATCAACCACGAATTGTCCTTGTGAACGCGTATCGGTCAACCCACCCCATGTATCTTGCCTTTTTAGTCCAATTTCTAATAAATTGGGGCTGTGCGAGCGGAGCGTAAGCACAGTCCCCTCTTAGCCAAGGACCAACCCTATTACGGCTTTTGAAAATATGAATAAATGCCATTAATTCCGTGGCCATGTTACAGAGCTGTGAGTAGGCTCAATGGACGCACCAGACACAGAGCTTTAATTAAAAAAAAAATTTGCCAAATTTGGTTGAGAATTGGGCAAGTTATGGCCACAAAACTTTTTAAAAAGTGTCCGTCCGTTATCCGTCCGCCGTCCGCCGTCCGCCGTACGTTCTGCTCGGCATGGGGATTGGCAATATCTGGGGCTCCAGTCTCAACGTCACTATAGTATATCGACCCTGGAGGGTGCCATGGTGCCTCCAGAATTTTGATTTTCGGCCTCCTTTATGCCGAAATTGAGGTTGGAAAATCGATTGAACGTAAGGGGGGACCCTTACAAAAAAAATGGAAAATCTTGAATAACTTTTTTTAGAATGCTCAGAGGGAAAAAACAAGGATAGATTCGGAATTCTGGCAAAAAACTACACAAAACCTGTATATAAAACATTGAAATTTTGAAAATTTTTTTTGACCATTTTTGACTTATAGGGTGCACTGTAATTATCCTAAAAATGATATGCTGCCCAGTGTCAATGGTTTAAGTTAATTTTGAGTCTAGATATGAAACCGGCTTAAAAAATAGATACGATTTGATACCAAACAACCATAGGTGCAAATCTGGTCTTCATGGGCTTCTACCAGGCCATGGTGTACAAGCAGCTCATCACCAACTTCGTCTTGGGGCATTTTACAGGGTTTTTGGCCTCAATAACAGCACCATATAGGTAAATTGGGGCGTATATTACGAATCTTTTGTCCATTTGCTTACACATTGTCTTCATGGGCTTCTACCAGGCCATGGTGTACAAGCAGCTCATCACCAACTTCGTCTTGGGGCATTTTACAGGGTTTTTGGCCTCAATAACAGCACCATATAGGTAAATTGAGGCGTAAATTACGAATCTTTTGTCCATTTGCTTACACATTGTCTTCATGGGCTTCTACCAGGCCATGGTGTACAAGCAGCTCATCATCAACTTCGTCTTGGGGCATTTTAAGGGGTTTTTGGCCTCAATAACCGCACCATATAGGTAAATTGGGGCGTATATTACGAATCTTTTGTCCATTTGCTTACACATTGTCTTCATGGGCTTCTACCAGGCCATGGTGTACAAGCAGCTCATCACCAACTTCGTCTTGGGGCATTTTACAGGGTTTTTGGCCTCAATAACAGCACCATATAGGTAAATTGAGGCGTAAATTACGAATCTTTTGTCCATTTGCTTACACATTGTCTTCATGGGCTTCTACCAGGCCATGGTGTACAAGCAGCTCATCATCAACTTCGTCTTGGGGCATTTTAAGGGGTTTTTGGCCTCAATAACCGCACCATATAGGTAAATTGGGGCGTAGATTACGAATCTTTTGTCCATTTGCTTACACATTGTCTTCATGGGCTTCTACCAGGCCATGGTGTACAAGCAGCTCATCATCAACTTCGTCTTGGGGCATTTTACAGGGTTTTTGGCCTCAATAACAGCACCATATAGGTAAATTGGGGCGTAGATTACGAATCCTTTTGTCCATTTGCTTACACATTGTCTTCATGGGCTTCTAACAGGCCGTGGTGTACAAGCAGCTCATCATCAACTTCGTCTTGGGGCATTTTAAGGGGTTTTTGGCCTCGATAACAGCACCATATAGGTAAATTGGGGCATAAATTACGAATCTTTTGTCAATTTGCTTACACATTGTCTTCATGGGCTTCTGCCAGGCCATGGTGTACAAGCCGCTCATCATCAACTTCATCATCAACTTCAACTCATCTGCGTTAGGCTGTTTATTGGCCTTTGGCTGTTCAAATTGGATGAAATTACTGAAATGGTGAATCTCCGCTTCAGTGTTTTTCTCTCTTAGCTGGTCTCTTTTTAATGCTTGCAATAAAAATAGCTTGGGCATAAAGGTGATGAAATTTATTTGATTCATCTTATCATGAAACTAGCTTGGGCCATAAGGTGATGAAATTAAATCTGACACTTATCAGGAAAATATGCTTACTAAATTTTGAACTTTACTAAAGAGCTAAGAGAGCCCAGTAAATTTTGGCCACCCTAGGATTATTGTTTGGGTAGAGCTATAAATAAAACTAAACATAAGTTAACATTGAGCAAAAAATATGCATTATAATGAAAAAGTAATATTTTGAATAATTTTCTAATATTTTCCCAGTTTTCGTTTTTGCTACCAACATTAATTTCATATAATGGAAATTTAAATGCAAAGATTTTGTGCAAATCAATTAAGATATTTATGATTTACTCTAACCTGTCATAAATTTAATAAAGAACAATGGTGAAAATTTTCTGGGCTCTCTTAGCTCTTTAGTAAAGTTCAAAATTTAGTAAGCATATTTTCCTGATAAGTGTCAGATTTAATTTCATCACCTTATGGCCCAAGCTAGTTTCATGATAAGATGAATCAAATAAATTTCATCACCTTTATGCCCAAGCTATTTTTATTGCAAGCATTAAAAAGAGACCAGCTAAGAGAGAAAAACACTGAAGCGGAGATTCACCATTTCAGTAATTTGATGAAGCATTGGCACGGCTAGCATCACAAATTGTTACATCACATTTCACCCATCAGCAGTTGAAATCGATCAGCGTCTAGAGAAACATTATAAAACAGGCACACGCGCTTTCGTTTACAAACTGAGTGAAAGATCGTCCAGGTGAGTGGTCTGAGTCTACGCCTGGCCAGCAGAAGTTCAAAATGCAGCTGCATTTGACCACTACCCTCTAAAACGACCCACCCTATTCTGCACAAAAGCCAAGACATTTCAGGGCTGCCTTGTTCAGTTCCTATCCAAGTTCTAACACCTCCTACCCCATTATATTCACCGCGTTCCCTAGGCAGGGGAGGAAAAAGGTGCGCCGAATTATGGTCTCCTCTCTTTCCAGATTTCAGACTTAGAATTACCGCTTTTTTATTGCTCCTGGCCTGTTTCTTGCTCCTGCTCTCCCATGTCTGCCGATTAGGACAAGGAGAGCGTATTTATGGGTTTTCATTTTATAGGCGATTTATTTCAAGCACCATGTTCAATGTGGTTTCAGTGGCGTTGTTGAAAAAGAATACTAATACCTATTTGTGGTGCTTAAAGTGATTAGAGATCCGCCGAAATTGATGCCATGTTCACATGTTCTGGATCAGAGTACCTAACACAATTTTGCCACTTTTGTAATACTGCAGTTTTTAACTCTTCACCTCTTTTTAAAAAGCTCCGCCAGCTCTCTGCTTGACCAATATCTGCCAAAAATAGTCCAAAAGCGTCATAATGGCATGGAGTGTACTGTCAAGTGTACACAACCTTGTCTGATTGTGTCAGTAGTAAAAATAAAGCAAATGAAAACATGTGATTTTAAAAATAAATCAAAACATTTCAGGAATGGAGTGCTCAAAATGCTCTGTGTCTGTGCCCCGATTGTCATTCGCGAGACACTTTGTCCAAGCTCACCTAAGCAGTTTGGCCATTTTACCAAAATGGAGCTGCAACGACTGCGAATTTCAGACTCATTCCTCCCATGAAGCAACCTATCACTGCATTGCTCTAAAGCATGGATTTTCCCGCGTCTACATACCGCAAATTGAAGTTGCATCGTGCGCAAAATTACCCTGCAACTCACTGGAGCCAAAGAAAATGCCGTCAGAACTTCCAACAGTGACTGGCACCTATGCGGATTTCTGCAAGAATGAAGCTTTTCCGCCTATGGAAAACAATAACGACAGTAAAAAGGAAGGTTCAGCAGTTTGCCGTCAGTGTCTGAAGACAGTCAGCGTCGAGAAAAAGTTAGCCATTTATGTATTATTCAATTATTAATGCTTTCTTTCTTTTAATCTTCCGTACAAAAACGGGAAACACAGAACAGCAACAAAGGTGTTCTGAAGGGAAAGTTAATCAGCATGATCAGCATCAAGTAGGGCATTGACAGCTGCAAGGAAGGTTCCGCGCCCCGCCCCAGCTTCCGCGGCGGTCAGCCGCCGCCAGAGACCCGCCACCCGCCCAGGCCAGTGACCCCGCTGGCCAGCCCCTGATCCGCCCACCGCTGCAAAGTGGTGAGAGCCCCGCAGCCCTGAGTGCAAGAACGGAAAAAATATAGGACAGCCATGCCAGGTCTCTTGTTCGGATGGAGAAGGGGCCCTAGTGCTCTCGCTGTGCCGAAGGCAGATTCTATAGCATTTGTAAATGAGCAGTAGGTCAGAGACAGTGCGGCGCCTTTGCAGGGAGGGGATTTGGAGAAGCTTTAAGCGCCCAGCATATCCGCCTGGAGGGTTTGGTAAACGGCAGCATCTGAGGGTGAATTTTGTAAATTTTCGCTGAACACTTTCAACTCTGTCTGATTCGCCTATAGTACTAGGTGACCAGACAGGGCTGGCGTATTCTAGAATAGGGCGGACATAGGTTGTGAAGGCTTTAGTGAGCAGTCTAGGTGAGGCGGCATGGAGACATTTTCTTAGCAAATGGCAGGTGAAGTTAGCTTTGTTGATAGTGCTGGTAATATGAGCCTTGTAGTTAGTGCTGGAAGTTAGTAGGACTCCAAGGTCACGAACTCCTTCAGCGGGGGCTGGCGGAATGGCCTTTCCCGCCACTGAGAAGGTCGGGGCAGGGCCTGGGCCAATTCTGTAGGCAGTGCATTTACCTGGGGCAATGGCCATCTGCCATTCGTGGGCCCAGGCAGAGAGGACAGACAGAGCTTCCTTCATGGCTGGGGGAGAGGTTGAGGCAAAGCGGAGATCGTCAGCATATGCCCAGATGCTCACCTCCGGGACGTGACTGAGGCGCCAGAGCAGTGGCAACATGTACAGATTGAACAGGACAGGGGAGGAGCTGCCTCCTTGCACTATTGAGGAGAGGACGGGGAGCGGCTGGGATAGAGACTGGCCAACCCTCACCTGAAATGTCCTGTCTGACATGAACTCCCAAAGCAATGCTTGTATTCATATTTCTGATTTCTGTGTGGTCCTCAGTAACTGAAAACGGAAGATGCAAATTAAAGCAGCAGGTACAATATGGAATGTCACGTGATCGCCTGCTTCCAACTGAAGCCCTTCGCTTGTGCTAATTGCGGATGCAAAGCAACCCAGCGAAAAAGCATCAAAAGGCATCAGAATAATCGACTAGAATGCAGGTTCTGCTTCTCAAATATTCTCAACATCTCGTCAGTAGTCAATTTTAGTGGTGCCGGAACGGTGTTAGTGAATCAAGCCAAAGACGAAGAAATTGTACGTCAAAGATTCATGGATTGTTTTGGATCTGATGGGACTTTTTGGAAAGGATTTTCAGTTTAATTTGACCTAAATTAATTAAGGGCTAACGTACTGATCCAGGAACAAAGTGGCTTCGGTTAAACAATTGATTAATAGGCAACCTATCAGTTTGAATATCTGCTCGTTACCTATGTACTGCTCTGTTCTGTTCACTAAACGTCTGCCAGTGACCGCTCTTTCCGCCCATTCTCGAATGCATCCTCTCACACACTCGCTGAAATGGTCTACTTCTCCATCAGACCGCCCTACCCCACTCTACTAACTCTCTGTTCGACCAATATCAGCCAAAATACGGTCAAAAAGCCTCCTGAAATGGAGTGTACTGTCTAGTGTACACAATATTGTCATATTGTCTGATAAAGTCAGATGAACCCATACGTCAAATAAATAAAAAAACCAAGACATTTCAGGAATGGAGTGCTTAAAATGTCCTATGACTTTGCCCCGATTGTCATTCGCAAGACACTTTGTCCAAGCTCACCTGGGCATTTTGGCCATTCTGCCAAAATGGGGCTGCAACGACTGCCGGTTTCAGACTCATTCCGCCCCTGAAGTAATCTTTCACTGCATTGCTCTAGAGCATGGCATTTTGGGCTACTGTATACCACCAGTTGACGTTGCAGCGTGCGCAAAATTACCCTGCGACACACTGGAGCCAAAGAAAGAGCCACAAGAATTTCCGGTACTGACTGGCACTTTCACGGATTCCTGCAAGAAAGCGACCCTTCCATCAGTGGAAAACGACAATGACAGTAAAAAGGAAAGCTCAGTAGTTTGCCGTCGGTGTCAGAAGATGGTCAGCATCGGGAAAAAGTTAGCCACTTTTGATTTATTCAGTTATCAGCGTATATTTCTGAGTGATAAAATGAATCATTATTCAATGAATGAAAATGAAAGATTGAAAATTGAAGCAGCAGGTACAATATGGAATGTCACATAACGGCCTGCTTCCAACTGAAGCCCTTCGCTTGTGCGAATTGCGGGTGCAAACAAACTCAGCGAAGCAATATCAGGAGGCATCAGAAAAATCGAATTGAATGCAGGTTCTCTGTTTCAATTATTCTTCAGTTTGTCATCAGTAATAATCATTGGTTATCAATTTTAGTGGTGCCGGAACTGTGATACTGAATCAAGCCAAAAATGAAGAAATTGTGCGCCAAGGATTCGTAGATTGTTTTAGATCTGATGGAACTCTTTGGAAAGGATTTTAAATCTAATTTCACTTCTGTAAATCGAAAGCCCTGTGCTAGTTAATGGTCTGGATATTTGAGCTGTAGTTTTCCGCGAAAAAACGTTAAAATATGCTTAACTTTGAGTTGAATCGTATCGGCAATTTCATTCTCTCTCCTTTTTGTTCATTCTGCAAAATAACAAAAAAACGCCTCGCATACAGGGCTGGCGATCTGCTACAAGAAAAAAGCGACTTCTGCTAAACAATTGCTTAATGATCTTCACTGTTCCCTCTGCTCTGTTCACTAAACACCACTCTTTGTTCTCTTGCTCAAACATCAATATTCAAAAATATTGCTGCAGGATCCGCCAGCCAATAAATTGATTGCATCAGCAAATATTCATCGTACACACAAGCAGCTTTTGCAAAAAATAATTGCCACTAGAGCAGACATTTTTCGAATCCTCTCACTGGAAAGCTATGAAATGCTCAAAATGTCCAGCAAACGTGCTGCCATCTTCGTTCTCTCGTCATCTCATCAAGGCTCACCTCAGCTTACTAGCAATTCTACCAAAATGGACCTGCAGTGACTGTGATTTTCAATCAACGTCGGCTGCTGAAGCAACCTACCACTGCATTGTCCTGCAGCATGGACTTTGTCCCCTCCACGTGCCTCCAATTGACACAGCACCATCCATTTCGCTGTCCGAGACCCCTTCCGGGCCCGAGGAGTTCCAGAGCATTGCATGGAAACTGACGCCAGATTCACCAGATGGTCACTCAAAGCAAAGCCAAAGGATAGATGAAGATGCTGCAATGAAATTACCCATTGAAGCGGCAGTCTGTCAACGATGCCGGAAGCAGATCAACATTAGGAAAAAGTTCGTATTATTCTGAAAAGATTTGGTCTTTTTTCTAAAGAGCGCAGAAATAAGATCTAGGATGAGCAATATGGAAGCGCACGTGGTTGCCTGCCTCCAGCTGAAGCCCATCGCCTGTGTTGCCTGTGGATCGCAGATGACTGTGAAAGGTAGCATCACTGCACATCAGAAAAATCGACCTCAGTGCAGGTTCTGTTCTATCTTTGTTTAGTTGTTTCTAGTTTTTTCTGTTTGATTTCTTTTTTGTTTACCAGAAGAGTTGTTTCTAGTGGCTCCGGAGCTGTGCTCGTGAATCAAGCAAAGCACGAAGAAATGGTTCGCCAAGGATTCCAGCAGTGTTTCGGGTTCGACGGGGCTGCTTGGAAAGGATTTTCCATCTAACTTAAGCTGCGCAAGCTTGCCGCTTTGTACAGTTTGTTTTGCTACAACAGCAAGCAATGCTGTGGATAAACCAGGAGATATTGATTGGATCTCAGCTCCCGTCATCAGTCAACACCAGTTGTTTCCATTCGCTATTTCATAAGAGATTCACGATAATATGACCAATAAATAAAACTTGGTAAAATTAGATCCGTTAAAGTCGTAAAAAAGGTTTTTTTTTGTTTTTGAAGCGTTTTGAAGCAGTTGAAGACCATTGCAATCTTTCTTCTTTTTCTTTTTCAATTTCCTTTCTGCAAAATAAAAAAAACACCTCGCAGGCAAACACCTCGCGGAGGTCTTCACCTTCACTAGCGATGCTGCCTGGCTCACTGTTCGCCGTGTATGCTTGTCAATTTTTCAGCATTTAGCGACTGAACTTCGGTATTTTTACATTTTGATCAGCTCATGACAAAAGGGCGATGTCATACTCTTGAAATTACTGGGATGAGTAAATACTGCTGCTTTTGACGTTCGCGTGGAGGATGATGGAAAGTTGCCATTGGCCACCAAGGTGCCCATTGAACGAAAACGTACACCTGGGTCGAAAAGAGGGATTGACAGGCATTGACATGCCGCATTAATATTGACATTGAGAGGGATTCGAGGCATTGACACTCCGCTAAAGCTCCATTCACGCCAGCCAATTCTAGGAAGATCTGGAGGGGTTGACCTGGAATTGTAGCATTACCTTTTTGTGTAGAAAGACTGGAACATTATTGGCTGCCATTTTATTGTCATTCCCTCTATTGTAGTCTTAATCGTATTTCAAACTCGCCCAATGGGTTTAGGGACATCGGTGCACTGACGGTGCAACGAGTTGTGCATGGGCTGAACGCCATGCAAAGCTTCTATGATAAATGTTACGTCATCCAGGTCAACTACACCAGCACTGAGGTCTGGAACGGCATGGATCTGGATGCTGCTCTGGGATAGTCACCAATCGCTTTATGATCCACTCTATCAAGCGTATCCCGTGGCCACTTTTTTGTGATTGCGTCTGTCCAGAAATATTTACTTCCTGGGAAAGTTTTAGGGTGAATAAAGTTTCAAAGCTCCAATCAGCAGGCACTACTTGCGGCCTGGCCGTCCATCGAATCTGCCCACAGCAATGTTAATCGGCAAGGCTCTGTTGCCGCCGCCGTAGCCACCCCCATAGCCTCCGTTACCTTGTCCTAAAATAGAAACACTCGAATGAAAGACGGCAGGGGTATCAAGATAACCATATGGATTGCCGTACCCTCGGGCTTCCACAGTGGCCGTGTTCAGAAGCAAAGCTAAGCCTGGAAGTTTTGGGGGCATTTAGGGATGACATATTTAAGTGAGCGCCTACACTTTGATTATTAATGATGCTCAGAATTATCAGATTACCAGATTTTAGAAGATATCAGATTTTAGAAGTTATTAGATTAACAGATAGAAGGCCACAATTTTGAAATTTAGCCGAAGAAAAATTAGTAGATTACCAATGCTTCAGATCATTGGTTGCTGTAGATGACTTCATAAGCAACTTTCGATTATTGAGCTGCCTGATAAGTGCACTTATTGAAGACAAATTCATGTCTCAAAAAGGCTAAACCTATGTTAAGGCTCCGGTGCGAGCTCAGATATTGGCTTTCAAACTTTTAAGAGGCGGAATTCGATAGGCTCAAAAAGTGGGATTCCACTTTTGAAAAATGAAGGATCTCCAATTCGAATGAAGTTGTGCCACCATCCAAGGCAATTTAGTTCTCATCTCTATGCCACCAGCCGTTTCCTGAATTTTTTTGTTCACAATTCATATATTCTGATTCTAAATCTGTGCTTATTTTTGAGATTGGTGAAGAAACCACCTACTTGCCCTTTTGAGTGACAAACTTTCATGCATTCAACAAAGAACGTCAATCAGTTTGTGGCGCTAGCAGCTAAACTGTAGAGAATTGAACAGATGACTTAAGTTTTTTTGTTCACAATTCATATCTAACGGTTCCAAATATGTGCTTAATTTTGATGTTTGTTGAGAAACCACGGACTTGCTCTTTTGCCCTCTTCTTTGAAAGCATGAAAGTTTGTCACTCAAAAGGGCAAGTAGGTGGTTTCTTCACCAATCTCAAAAATAAGCACAGATTTAGAATCAGAATATATGAATTGTGAACAAAAAAATTCTAGTCTTGTGTGCAATTCTTAGCCGTTCAGCTGCTACAGAGAAATATTTGATGAAGCCTGGGAAGTCCTATGCTTAAGCATAGGAAATACTCGATTCAGGATTGACCAATTTTGAACTAAAACAAAGGAAACCAATGTGGCAGTAGGGTGTATTGGACCCTAACGAAGATATTTAGGCAGTAAAAATGGAAATCTGAGACAAACATTTTTTTCCGGAAATTTCGCCTATGCCTATGACAAAATGTTGAGTGCAAATTTTCAATCAAAAAATATCCAGATACTTACAAACCGAAACCCAACGTGTTATATATCAAAATGACCATAAGAATCTGAATTTTAACGTGATTATGGTCTACCCCTTGGCAGAACCACTCAAATTTGAGCTATCAGTTTTTTAGTGCCAAAATGGAAAAACCGAAATTGTCGATTTTTCAAAATTACGTTTTTCAGAACAATTTATGCTAAAATTAAAGTACACCACCTTTTTTGTCTCCAAATTACCTTTTGATTGATATATAATAGTCTACATTTATCTAAAATTTCTTAAACAAAATTTTCAAAAATTTGAAATTGCTGGTTTGAAAGGCTGAAAAAAGTGCATGTTACAAAAGTGACCATATCAGGTAAACCAAATCGTTTTTCAGGAAACGGCTGGTGGCATAGAGATGAGAACTAAATTGCCTTGGATGGTGGCACAACTTCATTCGAATTGGAGATCCTTCATTTTTCAAAAGTGACATACCCCCCATAGAGCCTATCTCGAGTCTATCAGATTCTGCGTCTTAAATGTTATTAGTTGTTTTACATATGAGTCAAAGTGTCTTGAAAATAAATATATACTTGCAAAAACGTAATCTTTGGGGTTTGAACCTCAACTTCGAAATTGTTTGCAATTGCCTCGAGAAAAAAGTCAAGGAAATACATTTCCTATTAGTGGATCTGCTTGGACACTTGCATTTTGTTTTTGGCGCGCAGTTCAATGTCTCTTTCCATGCGCGCCCAAAAACAAAATGCAGATGACGCAGCAGATTCCACTAGTAGGAAATGTATTTCCTTGACTTTTTTCTCGAGGCAATTGCAAATTTTGGAGAAAAGAGCCCCACATTTGGCCTGCCGATGGTACCAGGTATTTCTTCCACTTTTAATATAGGATAAAATGTATAAATGCAAATTTTATATTGTTGATTATATGTTTAATTAAAATTTTATTCGATATATAAAAAATTGAAGAAAAAACTTGTTTAAAAAATATGACGAATAGAAAATATTCGAAATTGAAAAATACAATGCAAAATTATTGGCAAAACTTATTTTACAGCAATTTTCTTGACTTATACTCCGGGCAGTCGATTTTTGGAAGAAAATAGCATTAATTTTTGCCTGGCGATGGTACAATTTCTTTTCTCAACTTCAAAGAAAAAAATAAAAATGAATTTTTGAGAAGGATTCGAACCTTCGAGTTTCATCCATATGCGCAATAGCTTTCACCACTACACCACTGGTCAATTGTGTATATGAAGAGCTAAAATTAAATAAATACTTGAGGCCCAGGCACCCGGGGAAGGGGATGGGGGGGGAGAAATGTATACCTACTATCGTCCATTGAATAGATGCGGAGGAGAAGGAGAAGGAGGAGTTCGGACACTTGGTTTTTTGCATTTTTAAAGGGAAAATAATTAGTTTTATGCAAAAGTCAAAAAAGAAACTATAGTCAATTCGATGTTGCTCTTTCCAGTGCAAAAAGAATCAGAAAGATTGAAGCTTCCTGTGAGGCGCTAGAGCCTTATCAAAATTAAGATCTAGCAATAACCCTCAAAATATACACCTGGGTCGATAAGAGGGGCTGGGCGCTGACACTTTGCTAACGCTCGCTCGCGCCAGCCCAATGATTATAAAATGTTATAAATCATTTATAATCTTCTTGTTCCATGCTGTCATCAAGCCCATCATCATCATCATCAGCGTCATAGGGGGGCCTTCGGGCCCACTTCGCGGTCAAATATGCTTGCCCACTAACTTTTTGCCCTGTATCCACAAAGAATATATCTGGTACCATCGGCAGGCCAAATGTAGTTCTCTTTTCTCCAAAAGTTGCAATTGCCTCGAGTAAAAAGTCAAGGAAATACAATTTCTACTAGTGGAATCTGCTGCTTGAACAGTTGCATTTTGTTTTTGGCGCGCAGTTCAGTGTCTCTTTCCATGCGCGCCAAAACCAAAATGCAGATGACGCAGCAGATTCCAGTAGTAGAAATTGTATTTCCTTGACTTTTTACTCGAGGCAATTGCAACTTTTGGAGAAAAGAGAACTACATTTGGCCTGCCGATGGTACCAGATATTTCTTCCACTTTTAATATAGTATAAAATGTATTAATACAAATTTTATAGATCAATAAATAAATTTTATTAGATAAATAAATCACAAATATAAAATAAAAAAATATAACGAAATCAAAAGTTTCAAAAATAAAAATTATTGGCAAACTAAGAAATCTTTGAGAAATTTTCTTGGTTCATGCTTAGGGCGATTTTTGGCCTGCCGATTCCCTCCAGGACACTCCCGGACATTTCCGAAAGTTCAGAACACTCCCGGGGGTTTTTCTGAAGTTCTTGCGCTGGCTACGCCCTACTCCTGGTACTATTGTCAGTCCTTGGTCGCACACGACTTATGGTGGTAGCCATAGTAGCTCCCTATCGGTCGCTACGGCCAAGATAAGCCTCCAAAAAAATTTTGGAAAAGGAAATTTTGGGCGGTCCCAAAAAGTAGTCCGGGAGTGTTCTGGCCCCTGCCGATTGTACCATTTATTTTTTCAGCTTTAAATAAAAATAATTCAAAAATAATGACTGAGCTGGGTTCGAACTTGCCAGTTTCATTTAGCCATCCAATCGCTTATACCACTACACCACTGGTGCATATGTTTCCTTGGTGTGACTAAAGAGCTATGATTAAAGAAATATATGAGGCCAAGGGAGCCGGAGAGGGCGGGGGGGAATGAATACCTACTATCGTCCATTGAATAGATGCGGAGAAGGAGAAGAAGGAGAAGAAGGAGAAGGAGTCGGACAAATGGTTTTGAGTAGTTTTCTCTTGTGTTCTGCCGTTTTTGGGTGATTTCTCGCGAGTTTTGGGCAATTCGATGACGCTCTTTCCAATGCAAAAAGAATCAGAACGATTGGACGTTTCTGTGAAGCATAAAATCCTTATCAATTTTAAGATCTAGCAATAACCCCGAAAACGTACACCTGGGTCGAAAAGAGGGGCTGGGCGCTGACACTCCGCTAACGCTCCGTTCGCGCCAGCCCAATTAGCTCGATTGGACAAGGTGCATTATCGGGTATTGTGCCTCTAACAGCCGGGAAATTCAAATATTTTTCGAAAAGGAAGCATTTGTTACTTTTAACATTGTAGTCTTCATTTATTTGCCTCAGTCGAATTTTAAAGACCCAGTCGAATATTTATAGTCCAATCATTTTATAGTCCAATCATTTTACAGTTCAACATGAGGATGGAGGCCAGCTGACGGACAGGGTGCACGCGCACTTGTCACATGTCACAAATGTCACATGTCTGCAAAATTATAAGACGAATGTTTCAGCTGTAGGATTAATAGCGGTTAGACAATTTGATTGTTATTAGCAATTATTCGTAGGCAGACTTCTTTCATTATTATACTTTGTTTCTTCAGGCTTTTTGACCGCGAAACGGGCCCGCAACACCCGCTTGTTTATTTTGGTTTATGAGGCACAAAGTGGCTGAACCCATGAGGTGAACTGCCACCCCTTATAATCTGGCTTAATGAAACTCTCTCTAATGATGATTCTGGCGATCCGTAGGGGCCGCCATAGCAAACCATTCAGTTAAAAGTTGAAGTTAATAGTTGAATGCATGAAAGTTTGTCACTCAAAAAGGAAATTCTAGTTTCTTCACCAAATTCATAAATAAGCATAGATTGAGAATTGGCATATATAAATTGTGAACAAAAAACTCAAGTCCGTGTTATAATCTCAACAGTTCAGCTGCTTTCGTCACAAATAGATTGCAGTTAATACTTGCATGCATAGAGACAAAAAGTCTTTTTTGAAACTTTATTTTTTTCTATTATTTTGTTAATTTTTTTAACTTGTTAAAAGTGCGGGAAATTACTGGTACCATCGGCAAGCTATCTACTACTAGTGCATTCTGCTCCGATATTAGGATTTTGTTTTGGCGGGTTTTCTAAAGCTCCGTTTTTGCTAGCCCAAATTAATTGCAGTGCACTTAGATTTTTTCCCTAAATTATTCTGCTTTATCGGTTCTTTAAATTACAGTGAGCATGCAAAATCAATCGCAAACTTTTCTTGCTCTTTTTAAGGCGGACAAGTTACACAACATTTAAATGGTGCGCTGGAACGTCCTGTCGGTATTGCTAAACTGTGCTCTGACCTTCACCCTTCTCTGGCATCTGCAAACCAGGCAGGGAGAGCAGTGTGAAAGTGCAAATCGGGCTGAAGCTCTCAGCGAAGTGGCTCCACCGGCGGGTTTGGTGGGCTTCGAGAACTTTCACCACAGACCTTTCAACTTACGCAATCCTACCCACCATGCCGTCATACTGCACATACCCAAAACTTCCGGCACTGCATTCAATGATGTTCGAATTCAGTTTCGCTGTATTCTTTGCACCATAGAAATTGGCTTAAAAAAGCCGCCAATGTTTGCATTGAAGCTAGCTAACTCTCTGATACTAGGCCTCTGTTTAGCTGTTGTCATTTCAGGTACTGGTCACAAAAATACTAGGAGCTGGGCGAGCTATAAATGCCACAACTAAAGACAGTGAAACCAAACTCTGGAACTATTATTTCCCACGACCTGATTCGAAGACCCCAGATCAGTGGCTGTTTATGAGGTTCCTTTTCCATTCTTAACACTTGATATTTTGCGAAAGCGTCAAAGCTGAGATATTTTGGGGTGAACGTTTCCCTTGGTTTCAAAGAGAAGACGGCTGCAGCTGCAGACGTGCTAACCACTACATTTGCAATTGCCTCGAGTAAAAAGTCAGGGAAATACAATTTCTACTAGTGGAATCTGCTGCTTGGACAGCTGCATTTTGTGTTTGATGCACGCCCAAAAACAAAATGCAGATGACGCTGCAGATTCCACTAGTAGAAATTGTATTTCCTTGACATTTTACTCGAGGCAATTGCAAATGTAGTGGTTAGCACGTCAAAAATAGACCAAAATAGACCAAAATTGGCCAGCCGATGGTACCAGATATTGTTATCCTTCATGAGATCTGAAGGCTTCTTCTGGTAATTTATGCTGCTGCTTTGGGCGCTTTGTGCGCAGAGACTCATAAGGAAGCAATGTCGGTGCATTGCTGACATAGCATCGGGGTGCCTGATCCAGAGTGAGTTGCAGACGGAATCGTGGCCAAATTTGCGGCGCGCACACGGACTTCACGCGGCTAGCGTTGGAAGGCGGTGTGCGGAGTGCTCTGATCAGTCGCTGTGAGCTCTGCCATTCTGCCTACCTGAATAACTCTTTCCCGGACCACTCATTCCAAAAAAAGCAACTGCAGAGAGCCCAGGTACCTTCTTGTATTGCCTTGCTGACATTTGGAGCTTGGTCTGTCCTGCCCCCCCCCCCCATCCCCTGCGGCAGGTGGCCTGTAGTTGCGGCCTGTGGCCAATGGCAGCAATGGGTAATTGGGCTGGCGCAAACGAAGCAAAGCGGACCCAGGTGTATGTTTTGGGGGTTATCTCTTAATTTTGATAGGACTGGTGCTCGTCAGAGAAAGCTCCAATCGTTCTCACTATAGTTTTTTTTGACTTTTACTCAAAACGTTTATTTCAGCATGAAATATGCAAAAAACATTTGTACGAAGTCTTTCTTCTTCTTCTTTTCCTTATCCCTCCAGTACTTTGCCGGACATTTACTTATTTTTTGGACATTGCCGGACATAAACTCTGGACTTTGCCGGACAACACACTTTGGCCCTATGGCCCTATGGCTGAGTGGTCAACTCGGCACGGCTCACACCAATTATCACGGCTCACTCCAATTACCCCCCCCCCCCTCATGAGGTGCCTGTCCCCCTCAAGTTTTTATCCCCCCTCAAGCAAACTACCCCTCCCCCCCTCATGGGTCGTTAGGCTTAGGCTTAGACATGGGCTTAGACCATACGTGTCCCTACTAAAAAAGGAACCCCCCCCCCCCGGAGTTGGTTGATTTTAAGATGGAAAATGACCTGAAAAGTATAGGGGAGAATTATGTGGCTCCAGCTCTGGAATCTCCCAACCCCGTCCCTGGCTGTGCTTTTGTTGCCCGCCCTGTCACCAGCCCCAGCCCCCTCCCCAATTTTTCTGACATCAGACGGCCATGGGCAGGCTGTACTTCTGGACGATGCTGCGAGAGCCGGTGCAGCGTTTCGTGAGCGAGTGGCGCCAGGCCTCCACCTACGGCTTCACCTACAGCGAGTGGCAATTCTGCATACATGCCCTGCCACAGCTTCGCCCACGCCCCTGCCGCGTCCAGCCATCTGACGTCCAAAATGTTCTTCTCCAGTTCTAGGATTGGGGTTCAGATTTTTTCGGGGCTCAACTAGGATAAAATACTGCAACAAGTATAATGGCGCAAAGCGCAATGGTGACCGCGAAGTCCTTTGGGTTAATGAAATAGTAAAATATGGCATTTTGGATTGCATTTAGGAGGCTGAGACTAGTCTAACATATTGTGAATATGATCCTTTTAGAATTTTGCGATCTCAAAGTTAAAAATGGGAAAATATTTGTTATAAGTTTAAAAGTTTTCACGCATAAAAAAATTCATGAATTTTTCAAAAGTTTCTAAGGGAAAAAATTTTAAGTATGTGTGAATTTCCTCTAACCCCTGCCAGATTTGTAAGGCAAAAATAAGCTTTCCAGAAAAAAAACGAATGTCAGAATCCGTTGAGACTTCGCCTGAGCCTGGCCATTCCAGACAGAAATATATATGTATGGGCAAAATTCAGTCACATGTATCTTCGAGAAAGATCTGTCCATTTAACTACATCTATCATTTAACTATATAAATGACCAATACACCTCCATGCATGTATAGACCACGAAGTTGGCCCTTCGGACCCATTTCGCGTTCAAAAATTTGTGTTCAAAATACTAAAAGGATTTAACGCACAAATGCATGAGGGTTAGATGATGGGGTGCGACAGGTATTCGTTTTTGGAGGAGAGGCGGAATGGGGTTGTGTGTTTGCAGCCATTCACAATCAACGGCTGTGCATAATGTTTGCATTCATTTTTTCCGAATCCAAAATTGCTCTGCTTGACTTAAAATTTTAGCGTTTCCCTCCATCTAAAATAACTTGACGGCCAGCCACTGAATGCCACCCGTGGCCAGGAGAGGAAGATGGTGTGGTTTGAGAAGACAGTGGCGGAGTTTCTGGCAGTGTGCGGGCAGGCGAATCCGGCCGTGAATCGGCAGACGAAGATGCTGGCCGACCGCCGACTCCTCGGCAGCCAGCCCGCCAGCCCAGAGCAGGCGCAGGCTCTGCTGCGCTCTGCCAAGAACAACCTGCAGCTCCAGTAAGCCACCTAGAGCACCTGGAGACAGACAGACCACCTAGAGCGCCTGTGCATGAGTCCATCGCAATATAAGAATAGGAGCAAGCTTTAGAAATTATTTCTAATTTTAAACATTGAAAATTAAATATTGAAAAGTTAGTTTTTGTAATGCGTTTTTCCCGTGGTTATCGAGCTTTTCCTTATATTGCCCACTAGTCAAAGTTTCTTGTAAGTGCATGATTTTATTTTGACGAATATTTTTACTATAAATTATTGCAGCTTTACGGGGTTCGGAATCACTGAGCATTTTTGTGAATCTGTGCTGCTGTTTGCAAGGCTGTACGAAGTTCAGTTTCACCCGGAAGCAACAAAACTGTAAGTTATTGTAAAACTTTTGCCAAAGAAAAAAGTACTTACACCGAAAAAAGCATAAAAATTAACTGGTTTTTTTCATCCATTAAATCGCGGTTAAAAACTCGTTATTATTTATGTTCGAACATTTATTGGCAGGACGTCTAATGTCCACAATCCTACACTGGACAATTTACTGCCAACAGAAGAAGAATACGATCTCATTAGAAAAGCAAACTCACTTGACGTAGCATTGTACGACTTTGCGCTCAGTATTTTTCACAAACGGCTGGAACTTTTAAATGTGACTTGTGAGCCTTGATAACCAGGTGTTTTGAATTGCAGCTGCAGTTTCATTTCATGCATGGCTGTCTGGTGTTATTTTTAGTATGATTTCGGCAATACGCTATTTATATACATTGAAAATGAAACAATTAACGCTTCGTGCCTTTTGTTGACCAAACAAACCGTGGAAATTACAAGGAGGGACCCTTACCTATTTTTTGACCCTACATGGTTTCGAGGGGCCGCTCACCCCCAAGCCCACCCCCGCCCTGGCGATGCCCCTGCAGATACGCATTCAGTAAACAGCAATTTCCTAAAACCATCAATTGAATCATACAATTCAACAAAAAAAGGGTAATGAAGCAATGTCGAACCTTGAAGGCCAAATGTCGGGAATGGCAAAATTCGATGAAAAGTTTTTCCTACTTAGGTTCCTACTACCCAATTAAACAATGTTTCAATTCCTCCGATACCGGCTCTGCCTATCTAAATGTTCTCTAAATATTAGACTTTATTGATAATATCATATTTTCTGCGATGTTACCTCAATTGTGAGAAGGAGAACAAGATGGAGCGATGGAACTGTTCGACTTGGAGAACGCCCAAGATTGGAGTGAAGATGATATGTAGCATGGCAATCGCCGTTCATTCCCTTTTGCTTTTCTAGTCTACTGCCTTATATTCGGGTATATTGGTGATGGTTTTTAAGGTTCATTTATTTTAAACATCTCAAATGTTAAAATTGAAAATGAGAATCGTGCTTCTACATTTCTCAAGCTCAATTGATGTCATCGTTGTGCCAACATTTTGATGTTTTTAAAGGGGAAAACTATACTAGCATAAGTAGAAAACCATAAAATATCAGAAATCTCATTGTATTCGTAAACTGTCAACAATATTTATTCCCCATGCCTATTATTTTCCAACTTTTATCCGTTAGAGCAACCCGTTTTCGTTTTCAATGTTCCGCATTTGTTCCTGTCGATCCAAGCGACTAGCCACTGGGACGGAGCAATCTGCGCAAACGTTCTTCGCTTTTTCTTCTCTCTTCGCGTTCTTCTCTCTTCGCTTTTTCCAAAACACATTTATTCCGCAATCATTTTCAATCATAATTTACTCACCTCCTACTTCTAATCCCCCAATTTCCCCAGACCTATGTTTCCTGTCAGACAGGCAAAATGAGCACCAGCGGTCTGGTGCCCGGCACAGCGGCCAGCTTCGCTCAGCCAGCCTACTGGGATGCCTTCTTCCAAGAGCGCGGCTCGGCGCCCTTCGAGTGGTACGGGGAGCTGGAGCAGTTGCAGCCGGCCCTGGAGAAGTACCTGAAGCCCGCCGATCCCATCCTACACATCGGCTGCGGCACCTCCCGTCTGGCTGAACAGCTCCACGACATCGGCTATCGGAAGGTGAGCAAAGGGGGCGAGGGACAGGAGAGTTGATGGTGCCCGGCACAGCGGCCAGCTTCGCTCAGCCAGCCTACTGGGATGCCTTCTTCCAAGAGCGCGGCTCGGCGCCCTTCGAGTGGTACGGGGAGCTGGAGCAGTTGCAGCCGGCCCTGGAGAAGTACCTGAAGCCCGCCGATCCCATCCTACACATCGGCTGCGGCACCTCCCGTCTGGCTGAACAGCTCCACGACATCGGCTATCGGAAGGTGAGCAAAGGGGGCGAGGGACAGGAGAGTTGATGGTGCCCGGCACAGCGGCCAGCTTCGCTCAGCCAGCCTACTGGGATGCCTTCTTCCAAGAGCGCGGCTCGGCGCCCTTCGAGTGGTACGGGGAGCTGGAGCAGTTGCAGCCGGCCCTGGAGAAGTACCTGAAGCCCGCCGATCCCATCCTACACATCGGCTGCGGCACCTCCCGTCTGGCTGAACAGCTCCACGACATCGGCTATCGGAAGGTGAGCAAAGGGGGCGAGGGACAGGAGAGTTGATGGTGCCCGGCACAGCGGCCAGCTTCGCTCAGCCAGCCTACTGGGATGCCTTCTTCCAAGAGCGCGGCTCGGCGCCCTTCGAGTGGTACGGGGAGCTGGAGCAGTTGCAGCCGGCCCTGGAGAAGTACCTGAAGCCCGCCGATCCCATCCTACACATCGGCTGCGGCACCTCCCGTCTGGCTGAACAGCTCCACGACATCGGCTATCGGAAGGTGAGCAAAGGGGGCGAGGGACAGGAGAGTTGATGGTGCCCGGCACAGCGGCCAGCTTCGCTCAGCCAGCCTACTGGGATGCCTTCTTCCAAGAGCGCGGCTCGGCGCCCTTCGAGTGGTACGGGGAGCTGGAGCAGTTGCAGCCGGCCCTGGAGAAGTACCTGAAGCCCGCCGATCCCATCCTACACATCGGCTGCGGCACCTCCCGTCTGGCTGAACAGCTCCACGACATCGGCTATCGGAAGGTGAGCAAAGGGGGCGAGGGACAGGAGAGTTGATGGTGCCCGGCACAGCGGCCAGCTTCGCTCAGCCAGCCTACTGGGATGCCTTCTTCCAAGAGCGCGGCTCGGCGCCCTTCGAGTGGTACGGGGAGCTGGAGCAGTTGCAGCCGGCCCTGGAGAAGTACCTGAAGCCCGCCGATCCCATCCTACACATCGGCTGCGGCACCTCCCGTCTGGCTGAACAGCTCCACGACATCGGCTATCGGAAGGTGAGCAAAGGGGGCGAGGGACAGGAGAGTTGATGGTGCCCGGCACAGCGGCCAGCTTCGCTCAGCCAGCCTACTGGGATGCCTTCTTCCAAGAGCGCGGCTCGGCGCCCTTCGAGTGGTACGGGGAGCTGGAGCAGTTGCAGCCGGCCCTGGAGAAGTACCTGAAGCCCGCCGATCCCATCCTACACATCGGCTGCGGCACCTCCCGTCTGGCTGAACAGCTCCACGACATCGGCTATCGGAAGGTGAGCAAAGGGGGCGAGGGACAGGAGAGTTGATGGTGCCCGGCACAGCGGCCAGCTTCGCTCAGCCAGCCTACTGGGATGCCTTCTTCCAAGAGCGCGGCTCGGCGCCCTTCGAGTGGTACGGGGAGCTGGAGCAGTTGCAGCCGGCCCTGGAGAAGTACCTGAAGCCCGCCGATCCCATCCTACACATCGGCTGCGGCACCTCCCGTCTGGCTGAACAGCTCCACGACATCGGCTATCGGAAGGTGAGCAAAGGGGGCGAGGGACAGGAGAGTTGATGGTGCCCGGCACAGCGGCCAGCTTCGCTCAGCCAGCCTACTGGGATGCCTTCTTCCAAGAGCGCGGCTCGGCGCCCTTCGAGTGGTACGGGGAGCTGGAGCAGTTGCAGCCGGCCCTGGAGAAGTACCTGAAGCCCGCCGATCCCATCCTACACATCGGCTGCGGCACCTCCCGTCTGGCTGAACAGCTCCACGACATCGGCTATCGGAAGGTGAGCAAAGGGGGCGAGGGACAGGAGAGTTGATGGTGCCCGGCACAGCGGCCAGCTTCGCTCAGCCAGCCTACTGGGATGCCTTCTTCCAAGAGCGCGGCTCGGCGCCCTTCGAGTGGTACGGGGAGCTGGAGCAGTTGCAGCCGGCCCTGGAGAAGTACCTGAAGCCCGCCGATCCCATCCTACACATCGGCTGCGGCACCTCCCGTCTGGCTGAACAGCTCCACGACATCGGCTATCGGAAGGTGAGCAAAGGGGGCGAGGGACAGGAGAGTTGATGGTGCCCGGCACAGCGGCCAGCTTCGCTCAGCCAGCCTACTGGGATGCCTTCTTCCAAGAGCGCGGCTCGGCGCCCTTCGAGTGGTACGGGGAGCTGGAGCAGTTGCAGCCGGCCCTGGAGAAGTACCTGAAGCCCGCCGATCCCATCCTACACATCGGCTGCGGCACCTCCCGTCTGGCTGAACAGCTCCACGACATCGGCTATCGGAAGGTGAGCAAAGGGGGCGAGGGACAGGAGAGTTGATGGTGCCCGGCACAGCGGCCAGCTTCGCTCAGCCAGCCTACTGGGATGCCTTCTTCCAAGAGCGCGGCTCGGCGCCCTTCGAGTGGTACGGGGAGCTGGAGCAGTTGCAGCCGGCCCTGGAGAAGTACCTGAAGCCCGCCGATCCCATCCTACACATCGGCTGCGGCACCTCCCGTCTGGCTGAACAGCTCCACGACATCGGCTATCGGAAGGTGAGCAAAGGGGGCGAGGGACAGGAGAGTTGATGGTGCCCGGCACAGCGGCCAGCTTCGCTCAGCCAGCCTACTGGGATGCCTTCTTCCAAGAGCGCGGCTCGGCGCCCTTCGAGTGGTACGGGGAGCTGGAGCAGTTGCAGCCGGCCCTGGAGAAGTACCTGAAGCCCGCCGATCCCATCCTACACATCGGCTGCGGCACCTCCCGTCTGGCTGAACAGCTCCACGACATCGGCTATCGGAAGGTGAGCAAAGGGGGCGAGGGACAGGAGAGTTGATGGTGCCCGGCACAGCGGCCAGCTTCGCTCAGCCAGCCTACTGGGATGCCTTCTTCCAAGAGCGCGGCTCGGCGCCCTTCGAGTGGTACGGGGAGCTGGAGCAGTTGCAGCCGGCCCTGGAGAAGTACCTGAAGCCCGCCGATCCCATCCTACACATCGGCTGCGGCACCTCCCGTCTGGCTGAACAGCTCCACGACATCGGCTATCGGAAGGTGAGCAAAGGGGGCGAGGGACAGGAGAGTTGATGGTGCCCGGCACAGCGGCCAGCTTCGCTCAGCCAGCCTACTGGGATGCCTTCTTCCAAGAGCGCGGCTCGGCGCCCTTCGAGTGGTACGGGGAGCTGGAGCAGTTGCAGCCGGCCCTGGAGAAGTACCTGAAGCCCGCCGATCCCATCCTACACATCGGCTGCGGCACCTCCCGTCTGGCTGAACAGCTCCACGACATCGGCTATCGGAAGGTGAGCAAAGGGGGCGAGGGACAGGAGAGTTGATGGTGCCCGGCACAGCGGCCAGCTTCGCTCAGCCAGCCTACTGGGATGCCTTCTTCCAAGAGCGCGGCTCGGCGCCCTTCGAGTGGTACGGGGAGCTGGAGCAGTTGCAGCCGGCCCTGGAGAAGTACCTGAAGCCCGCCGATCCCATCCTACACATCGGCTGCGGCACCTCCCGTCTGGCTGAACAGCTCCACGACATCGGCTATCGGAAGGTGAGCAAAGGGGGCGAGGGACAGGAGAGTTGATGGTGCCCGGCACAGCGGCCAGCTTCGCTCAGCCAGCCTACTGGGATGCCTTCTTCCAAGAGCGCGGCTCGGCGCCCTTCGAGTGGTACGGGGAGCTGGAGCAGTTGCAGCCGGCCCTGGAGAAGTACCTGAAGCCCGCCGATCCCATCCTACACATCGGCTGCGGCACCTCCCGTCTGGCTGAACAGCTCCACGACATCGGCTATCGGAAGGTGAGCAAAGGGGGCGAGGGACAGGAGAGTTGATGGTGCCCGGCACAGCGGCCAGCTTCGCTCAGCCAGCCTACTGGGATGCCTTCTTCCAAGAGCGCGGCTCGGCGCCCTTCGAGTGGTACGGGGAGCTGGAGCAGTTGCAGCCGGCCCTGGAGAAGTACCTGAAGCCCGCCGATCCCATCCTACACATCGGCTGCGGCACCTCCCGTCTGGCTGAACAGCTCCACGACATCGGCTATCGGAAGGTGAGCAAAGGGGGCGAGGGACAGGAGAGTTGATGGTGCCCGGCACAGCGGCCAGCTTCGCTCAGCCAGCCTACTGGGATGCCTTCTTCCAAGAGCGCGGCTCGGCGCCCTTCGAGTGGTACGGGGAGCTGGAGCAGTTGCAGCCGGCCCTGGAGAAGTACCTGAAGCCCGCCGATCCCATCCTACACATCGGCTGCGGCACCTCCCGTCTGGCTGAACAGCTCCACGACATCGGCTATCGGAAGGTGAGCAAAGGGGGCGAGGGACAGGAGAGTTGATGGTGCCCGGCACAGCGGCCAGCTTCGCTCAGCCAGCCTACTGGGATGCCTTCTTCCAAGAGCGCGGCTCGGCGCCCTTCGAGTGGTACGGGGAGCTGGAGCAGTTGCAGCCGGCCCTGGAGAAGTACCTGAAGCCCGCCGATCCCATCCTACACATCGGCTGCGGCACCTCCCGTCTGGCTGAACAGCTCCACGACATCGGCTATCGGAAGGTGAGCAAAGGGGGCGAGGGACAGGAGAGTTGATGGTGCCCGGCACAGCGGCCAGCTTCGCTCAGCCAGCCTACTGGGATGCCTTCTTCCAAGAGCGCGGCTCGGCGCCCTTCGAGTGGTACGGGGAGCTGGAGCAGTTGCAGCCGGCCCTGGAGAAGTACCTGAAGCCCGCCGATCCCATCCTACACATCGGCTGCGGCACCTCCCGTCTGGCTGAACAGCTCCACGACATCGGCTATCGGAAGGTGAGCAAAGGGGGCGAGGGACAGGAGAGTTGTTGGTGGGACAAGGAGAGTAGATGAAGAGAGGCATATTGTGCTTTGGCGGGCAGAAGCAGTTGCATATAGGCTATGGAGCAGGGGTGATTAGAAATTGGAGATCGATATATGGGAGATTGTTAGAAATGAAGTCATGGATTGGCAGATCACGAGCATCGACACAGCGATGGCCGTGATTGAGAAGAAGCAGAAGGAGAATGTTGAGAGTCGACCAGAACTGGACTGGGCTTACATGGATGCTACTAAGGTCCACTTTTGTCTACTGCACCATGAGCTGGCAAAGGGTCACTGTAAATATTGTGGTGGCAAAATTTCTAAAGAATTCGAACAATGCTAATTTTCAACAGCGTCTAAGTGTTTAACTCAAACTATGGAAAAATAGTCAGGTTCGTTTGAACTTTAAAATTAGAAGAAAATGTTTTCTTGTGAAATTTTGATGCCATTTCACATAGACTTCTTCTGCAGACGGACTTCCACGACGAGTCTTTCAACGTGCTGCTGGACAAGGGAACTCTAGACGCCCTCTTTCCCAAGGCCTCATCTGAAAGCATACCGCCTACGGTGAGCTGCTTCTCCCGTAGTCCCAGACAAAATCCGTCCAAAAAATCAGGAACCGCAAAAAATGTCCTAAGTTTCTTTTAGGTGGAAGCATTGCTGGAAGAATACTGGCGCTTGCTGAGCCCGAGAATGGGCCGCAGTCTCACTGTCACTCTGGCCCAGCCTCACCTCCTCAAAGCCTGGCTCTCCTTCTTCTCTGCCAAGTCAATAGCCCATTTTATTTCTCAAACACCAATCAATCAACAAAACGCCAAACTGCTAGGAGTGGAGCAGTGCTGAGAGTGGAAGAGGTGTCTGCGACAGAAGAAGACAGCGAGTTCCAGTTCAAGCTTCCAGTCTTCCTCCTCATCCTCACCAAGCTGCGTCCTGGGCTTCCTTTGGTTGGGAGACCTTCTTTCCAAACAAAACTCTACTGAAAACCAGCTCTCAGGTTCTGGAGTACATGCCGGCCAGAAGTAGGAAGGCAGAAAGACAGGCTTCCATTCATCAGCTCATGGCTAGGGTCCAGGCTGCACAGGAGCTGGCACTCTTCACGCACAACTGCCGCAATGGGTACGTATCAATGAATAAATCATTTAGCAAGGATCATTGAGTAAATGAAAAACGAAAAGTTTTGTTCAATTAAATTTTAAAAAAATGAAAAAAACATTTCGTTTGATGAAATAGGCGTAATTAAGGAAAGCGGCTGAGGAAGGCTCCTGCATCACACTTTGCGACAGCAAGGGCAAGCCGCGTTATGCCATCACTGTGGTAGATGATCCAACGGCCCACACTGGCGGCTTTGGCGTTTTCATCATCCCTCAGGCTAGGTGCGGCCTTTCACTTTTCCGAGCTCGGAAATTGGAAACTAATTTTTCAACGAAATTGCCAAACATAGAATCAATACAAATAAAATTTGCCAAATGTTTGCAGGGAAAGCGAATGGCTCTTCGCAAGCCCTGAGGGTCGGCTGAACATCCTTCGCTCAGCTGGCAAAGAGCGCCTGGCTTTTGTCCGCCTGTGCCGGGAGCAGGAGTTCCAGAGTTTGGAGGAGGTGAAGGAGGAACTGGCGCCCTATGTGCCCCGCTTCAAACCCCAGCATGCCAGTGCCAAGGTTCAACGCAATTTAAGCCCTGAGGGTCGGCTGAACATCCTTCGCTCAGCTGGCAAAGAGCGCCTGGCTTTTGTCCGCCTGTGCCGGGAGCAGGAGTTCCAGAGTTTGGAGGAGGTGAAGGAGGAACTGGCGCCCTATGTGCCCCGCTTCAAACCCCAGCATGCCAGTGCCAAGGTTCAATGCAATTTAAGCCCTGAGGGTCGGCTGAACATCCTTCGCTCAGCTGGCAAAGAGCGCCTGGCTTTTGTCCGCCTGTGCCGGGAGCAGGAGTTCCAGAGTTTGGAGGAGGTGAAGGAGGAACTGGCGCCCTATGTGCCCCGCTTCAAACCCCAGCATGCCAGTGCCAAGGTTCAACGCAATTTAAGCCCTGAGGGTCGGCTGAACATCCTTCGCTCAGCTGGCAAAGAGCGCCTGGCTTTTGTCCGCCTGTGCCGGGAGCAGGAGTTCCAGAGTTTGGAGGAGGTGAAGGAGGAACTGGCGCCCTATGTGCCCCGCTTCAAACCCCAGCATGCCAGTGCCAAGGTTCAACGCAATTTAAGCCCTGAGGGTCGGCTGAACATCCTTCGCTCAGCTGGCAAAGAGCGCCTGGCTTTTGTCCGCCTGTGCCGGGAGCAGGAGTTCCAGAGTTTGGAGGAGGTGAAGGAGGAACTGGCGCCCTATGTGCCCCGCTTCAAACCCCAGCATGCCAGTGCCAAGGTTCAATGCAATTTAAGCCCTGAGGGTCGGCTGAACATCCTTCGCTCAGCTGGCAAAGAGCGCCTGGCTTTTGTCCGCCTGTGCCGGGAGCAGGAGTTCCAGAGTTTGGAGGAGGTGAAGGAGGAACTGGCGCCCTATGTGCCCCGCTTCAAACCCCAGCATGCCAGTGCCAAGGTTCAACGCAATTTAAGCCCTGAGGGTCGGCTGAACATCCTTCGCTCAGCTGGCAAAGAGCGCCTGGCTTTTGTCCGCCTGTGCCGGGAGCAGGAGTTCCAGAGTTTGGAGGAGGTGAAGGAGGAACTGGCGCCCTATGTGCCCCGCTTCAAACCCCAGCATGCCAGTGCCAAGGTTCAATGCAATTTAAGCCCTGAGGGTCGGCTGAACATCCTTCGCTCAGCTGGCAAAGAGCGCCTGGCTTTTGTCCGCCTGTGCCGGGAGCAGGAGTTCCAGAGTTTGGAGGAGGTGAAGGAGGAACTGGCGCCCTATGTGCCCCGCTTCAAACCCCAGCATGCCAGTGCCAAGGTTCAACGCAATTTAAGCCCTGAGGGTCGGCTGAACATCCTTCGCTCAGCTGGCAAAGAGCGCCTGGCTTTTGTCCGCCTGTGCCGGGAGCAGGAGTTCCAGAGTTTGGAGGAGGTGAAGGAGGAACTGGCGCCCTATGTGCCCCGCTTCAAACCCCAGCATGCCAGTGCCAAGGTTCAACGCAATTTAAGCCCTGAGGGTCGGCTGAACATCCTTCGCTCAGCTGGCAAAGAGCGCCTGGCTTTTGTCCGCCTGTGCCGGGAGCAGGAGTTCCAGAGTTTGGAGGAGGTGAAGGAGGAACTGGCGCCCTATGTGCCCCGCTTCAAACCCCAGCATGCCAGTGCCAAGGTTCAACGCAATTTAAGCCCTGAGGGTCGGCTGAACATCCTTCGCTCAGCTGGCAAAGAGCGCCTGGCTTTTGTCCGCCTGTGCCGGGAGCAGGAGTTCCAGAGTTTGGAGGAGGTGAAGGAGGAACTGGCGCCCTATGTGCCCCGCTTCAAACCCCAGCATGCCAGTGCCAAGGTTCAACGCAATTTAAGCCCTGAGGGTCGGCTGAACATCCTTCGCTCAGCTGGCAAAGAGCGCCTGGCTTTTGTCCGCCTGTGCCGGGAGCAGGAGTTCCAGAGTTTGGAGGAGGTGAAGGAGGAACTGGCGCCCTATGTGCCCCGCTTCAAACCCCAGCATGCCAGTGCCAAGGTTCAACGCAATTGTTTAGGAGCGTGTCACCCTCCAAATAGTCTTTCTCAGTTTTTGTTCTGTTCAGGAATGCGCTACTGAACGGATGCATGTAAACTGGACGACATCTAAGGGAAAGTGCGTGATTCCAGATTCCTTTCCTGACAGTGGGCGAAGAGGCAGTAGGCTGGCGACACCTGGTAGAGAAGGGGAGCAGTCCAGTGTCGGGAGAGTATGTCGTGGAGGTTACTTTTTCTCGGTCTATTGACACAACTGCAAAATTTTGGCTGCAATGAACATTTAAACAAGGTATTCTCGGCTATTGCCAAGATGCGCGGCCTTTGTTCCAAGTAAGCAACGTTATAATCCATGCATAAGAATCACTTCTAGTCAAAATCAGCTGGTTTAATTCAAAAGCCTTAAACATATGCTAGTTCGAATTTTTTAAACATCTAAGGTTTAGGTTTTTGGCCACAAAGCGAAATATTACAAATTTGTTTCATAAATTCCTTTTAACAGCTTCAAGTCACCACCTTGAAGCCAAACCACAAGCCTAACTCCCAAAATTGAGTTAATTTTGTTGAAAAACTAGGGATTTATAGATGTTTTAATTGTTGAAACATTAGGATTTTGGTTTTTTGACTATAAATCAAGAAATAATAAATTTTTCTAAAATTCCTTTTGCCAGCTTTGAAATGTTACTTAGACGGACGTATCTGCCAAAAATCAGTTAATTCCATTGGAAAACCAGTGATTTACGATTTTTCGTATTTTGAAACATCAAAAAATTGAGTTTTTGGTGAAAATCAAAAAATTTCTCCAAGCCTTAATAATGGGGCCAAGGCATCACCAAGGCGGACTTTCATGCAAAATTTCAGCTAATTTCATGGAAAAACCACTGATTTACGATTTTTAGTGCTTTGAAACATCAAAAAATTGAGTTTTGGGCGAAATTCAAAAAATTACGCCAAGCGCCAAAAATGGCCTGGAGATACCACCCAGGCGGACCTTCATGCAAAAAATTAGCCAATTTCGTTGAAAAACCGCGGAGTATGGGACTGGAACAGACAAATATATATATATACTAGTAATATGGGTCAGTGGCCGCGCTTCGCGCGGCCACACTTTTCATTTCATCAAAAACATAAGAAAGATTTTATTTATTTCCTGTTTTGTAACATAACACACCACCAACCCTTCTCTAATTGATATAACATAAAAGAGCAGAAAAAAAGGAGAATAACTCTACAGTTTTGCAGAGAGCACTCTTCAAAATTTAACCAGCTTCTTGAAGATTAACATCAGTAAAGCGAATCTAGGTTCAGTGACTGTAAGAAAAATACACAGACACTGAGACTTCTGGCATTGACTGCTCGCATATTCCTACTAATGAATGCCTTGAAACATCAGCCCCCCAAGTAGGGGCAAAATCGCAAAAATAGCCTTCACTCAAAGCAATTTTTTACTAATATTATTTCAAAAAACTGGAAAATTAAAAATACTATTTTAAAAAGAACTGTTTTGCCTTGAATTGAAAAAAAAGTCCGACAAGAAAAGTCAAAAATTGAATGAGCTAGAGCAAAGTAAAATTAAAAAAGACCTAAAAATGCCAAAAATCGAAACGTTTTCACTCATAATTTATTATTGAGGAAAAACCGCGAGGACTTCCCTTCATATTTTGGAGAACTCACTGAGATCTATCCAAAATGCTACCATATGCCTCGATACACTTTGAAACCATATGGCGCCAGGGCCATTCTGAAAATGGTATCACGCGTATATAATAAGATATGCGGACAGACGGACGCAAAAATGAGGTAACTGCTTAAGCTGGCCTTGGCCGCCCGCCGCTTCGGGCAGGGCGCCAGAGCTCCTCCGGCCTCCGGGCACGGGTGCTACGGCCCCTACGCTTCGCCTAGCATGCTTCGCATGCTAGGCTACGCTGCGGGGCCTCCGCACCCATGCCCTCCGGCCTCCGGAGCTCTGACTGCCCTGCCCTCCGCGGCTGGCGGCCTTCGGCCGCGCAAAAATCAGTCCCTATTATTCGAAAATGACCAAAAACCAATCGTTTCTAAATTTCGACAAGCGTTCGGAAACGAGATGCACAAAGATTGAAAAGAATGAGCCATTATATTGACGCTGCAAAATCTGTTAAATCGACAATTATGCTTTTCTAGACGAATTTATGCCATCAGAAAGCAAAATATACCAGTATTTTGAAAAACTAAAAATTGCTAAAATTTTGCTAAACAGTTCACTTACTGATCAGTATTATGTTAGGATGTGAAAACGAGCGGCTACTTTCGACGCCTCATCTTCCTAAGCAGTCCGGATACCATTCAAACAGAAGTCCCCCTTCACCTTTCCGGATCCACTTGTAAGCACCATACAACTTCTTTCACGCGACAACGCCCTCAGATAGCTGCTCAAAACGACAATCATACCGCGTCCAATTTTGAGACACTCGGCCAAAAGAGAGCAGGCCAGTGGTGGGAGAGCTGAGTTCGGAGTACCAGCGCGGACTACTGGCCGCCATTGCCTTGTCATCCCCCGCCTACGATTCTCAAAGTCCCATCAGGTTATGAGACACTCGGCCAAAAGAGAGCAGGCCAGTGGTGGGAGAGCTGAGTTCGGAGTACCAGCGCGGACTACTGGCCGCCATTGCCTTGTCATCCCCCGCCTACGATTCTCAAAGTCCCATCAGGTTATGAGACACTCGGCCAAAAGAGAGCAGGCCAGTGGTGGGAGAGCTGAGTTCGGAGTACCAGCGCGGACTACTGGCCGCCATTGCCTTGTCATCCCCCGCCTACGATTCTCAAAGTCCCATCAGGTTATGAGACACTCGGCCAAAAGAGAGCAGGCCAGTGGTGGGAGAGCTGAGTTCGGAGTACCAGCGCGGACTACTGGCCGCCATTGCCTTGTCATCCCCCGCCTACGATTCTCAAAGTCCCATCAGGTTATGAGACACTCGGCCAAAAGAGAGCAGGCCAGTGGTGGGAGAGCTGAGTTCGGAGTACCAGCGCGGACTACTGGCCGCCATTGCCTTGTCATCCCCCGCCTACGATTCTCAAAGTCCCATCAGGTTATGAGACACTCGGCCAAAAGAGAGCAGGCCAGTGGTGGGAGAGCTAGAGACCAGCCGACCCCCCGCCCCAGATTCTCAAAGTCCCATCAGGTTATGAGACACTCGGCCAAAAGAGAGCAGGCCAGTGGTGGGAGAGCTGAGTTCGGAGTACCAGCGCGGACTACTGGCCGCCATTGCCTTGTCATCCCCCGCCTACGATTCTCAAAGTCCCATCAGGTTATGAGACACTCGGCCAAAAGAGAGCAGGCCAGTGGTGGGAGAGCTGAGTTCGGAGTACCAGCGCGGACTACTGGCCGCCATTGCCTTGTCATCCCCCGCCTACGATTCTCAAAGTCCCATCAGGTTATGAGACACTCGGCCAAAAGAGAGCAGGCCAGTGGTGGGAGAGCTGAGTTCGGAGTACCAGCGCGGACTACTGGCCGCCATTGCCTTGTCATCCCCCGCCTACGATTCTCAAAGTCCCATCAGGTTATGAGACACTCGGCCAAAAGAGAGCAGGCCAGTGGTGGGAGAGCTGAGTTCGGAGTACCAGCGCGGACTACTGGCCGCCATTGCCTTGTCATCCCCCGCCTACGATTCTCAAAGTCCCATCAGGTTATGAGACACTCGGCCAAAAGAGAGCAGGCCAGTGGTGGGAGAGCTGAGTTCGGAGTACCAGCGCGGACTACTGGCCGCCATTGCCTTGTCATCCCCCGCCTACGATTCTCAAAGTCCCATCAGGTTATGAGACACTCGGCCAAAAGAGAGCAGGCCAGTGGTGGGAGAGCTGAGTTCGGAGTACCAGCGCGGACTACTGGCCGCCATTGCCTTGTCATCCCCCGCCTACGATTCTCAAAGTCCCATCAGGTTATGAGACACTCGGCCAAAAGAGAGCAGGCCAGTGGT